>OY987316.1:27953181-28185681 GCA_963920655.1 Geranium rotundifolium | reverse complement strand
TGTTTTTTTGTATAAATTGTGGTTGATTTTTTTTTAGTTGCGAGAGAAACTATAAGAACTTGAGCTTCCCAATTACATAGACTGGCGAAGGAGCGTAGAAAGGATCATAATTATGATTATGAACATAATGAGCTGAGTCTTTTCCATGTTGTTGCTCTGCTTGGGCCTGGGGTAGTTGATATCAGGTGAGGTCGTTTGATGCTCCAAACATTCGTATTTTCACGTTTTCAACTTTCAATCAATTTGAATGTTTTTTTGTGTGTTATTGGTTTAGTGATGCATGGTGAAATTTTTGGCTATTGAGTTCAGTATGTCAGTTAAAGCGTAGAAGTTATCGATTGAGAATAGCAAGTTATCGTTTTTTTATTGTTCTTGTGTGTTGACTATTAAGTTCAAAGTTTTTTTTTATATATTTAACTATAAGCTTATCTGGGTTTTGCTTGGTTGATGCTTTTCAAGTGATGTGGAGCATACCCATAGGTTAAAAGTTTTGGACTGTACTTTGGTGAACAGAGTGAGGAGTGAGCTTGACAAGAAGCCAGGAGTCGAAAGTGATATAGATAGAAATTCTGGTGACTGGCTATTGAGTTGTCTTTTTAGTGATTTATATTATGAACAGTTCATTATTTGAGGAGATAAAGTTCAAGTTTCTAAACTCCCCAGTTTTCTTAGAACTATTTGAAAGTTGATCAAGGGAGAAGGATTTACGTAGGACAAAAAATGTTTCTTTGAAAACAATGACATTATAGAATAAGCATTAGCTAAATGTAAAGTTGAAATTAAACCGATGTAAAATTAGTGATTTACTTGTATATGAAGATAATCATCAAGAAATCAATACATCTGGTGCTCTATAATAGTTTAATAAGTAAGAGGACATGTGATAGACAATGATCAAAAGATTTTCTGAAAATTATAATTTTGATGAATGAACTAATACAGTTGTAATTTTGTTATATTGACAGAGCTGCTAAAGATGACCAACCAGTGTCATTTCGCACATCAATTGTTAAGGTATACTGCCTTTTATTTTCCTATAACAACAAGGCATTGTATCCATTTAACTTAAATATTTATACATGTTTTCGGTTAGTCTTTGCTTCACCTGATTATTATTCCTCTTTCCTCCTTTCAATCAGTTTATCAATAGGCAGTCAAGCCTGCAAGTATTATCAAGTCAAACAAGATGTTTCTTCCCGGTCGAATGACATTAATTTATAACATGGTAAGAATCTTTATTTCTTTCTATTTTTCCATAATGTTTGCATTCTCTCTTTTCTGTTGTTCCTACTTTAAGGCCCTTAGCAGCACCAAGGCTTGTTGCCCCTGAGTCACTTCCCGTTATTAAATATTTTGACTTGTATTGTATTATATTGTATTGTATTGTCACATACGCATGCATGAATAGTGGTTCCCTATATTTTAAATTTTGGACGAACTATTCACAAACTAGTCAACTGAACATATTCAGAATTGTGTAAAGGTTTGATAAACATCTAGGAAAGTTCAGTTAATTTCGATTTATATTTTTCAAGTGATCCTTTATTGATTCACTCAGTTGATAGGTGGGGGTGTTGTGGTGGCGGCGGTAATGGCGGTGGAGGAGACGGTGCGGCTCTAGGTGGTAGCAAAATTTACAGAAATGTCAAATGAACTTGTCGCAGAAACATAGTATGATGAAACCGTAGCAAAATCTTGGATCATCCAGTGAAATTCTCTCCGTCGAAGGGACATTTAACTTCGGTGAGTGTAGAATCAGATGGGTTCCAACGTTGTTAACAGCCAGACATTCAGATTCTGTTATGCTTGGTCCTGTTTCCCTCTCTTATTACTTTTTTTGGTTGAAAAGCTAATTACTATTTTTTTCTGAAGATCACATAAAATTTGTTACTGATCTATGTGTGTTATTCAATTTTACCTTTTGGGTTTGACTTTTATTGGAAGGTTGTGATAATTTTCTCTAGAAACTTTGGTTTTGTTTGTATATCACTTTGTGGCTAAAGCTTTTAAAAAAAACAATTGGTGTGTTTTTTGTTGTTGGAGTAGAATGAGCGATTGGTGAGTTGTATCTAATGCAAGGTAATAAGCTGAATTTTAAGGGGAATGTTTTGAGAATTGCACGTGAATTAGTCTTGACCTTTATTCTATTTTAAACTCCAATTTTTGTTGTCAGAAAGAAATTTTTTTAAATTTTGATCTATTCGCCGGACTCTCAACCGTGCACTTATGCAGTTCTCATTGGCAATCATACTTTTTTCTCGGGGTGTAACAAAATGACAACTTGTGACTCTATACTTCATCCCCATTATCGTGATCCAATGTCATGTCTGTGCTCATATCTCGTGAACCAACCAGGACATGTACCATGTGCCTCCTAGGTCCACAAATGGTGTCCTGTCATGCTGTTTTTGTGAAGATATGGATCTGGTGAACTTGATGGGTATGTTTACATGGTTTTGGATCTTCAATTCACTTAGTTGGTGGTGATTTGGAATAAAATCTACTTGGAAGCATGGCTTGCTGCAAAAGTTGTCAGGTAAATGCTATAATTAAGTGAAATTGAATTATGTTTAAGTTTTATTTATTTGAGTATCCAAATTGTTTTTAATTATTTCTTGGGTTTTATTTCTCTGGTTTGGTCAATGAGTTGTGCAATTAGTAATAAAAAATAAGCCAATTCGGAAACTGACCAAGAGGTTCGTTTCAGTGTACCCAGATTCAAAATCTGCTCCTTTTCCGATTTCTGAGTCGTTCCTCACAATTTTATAAGGAAAACGATTAAGATGAATATGTTTCCTTAGTTAGCTCTTTTATTAGTTTTATATTTCTACTTGGAATTATTTTAGCTAATAATATTAAGATGAATATGTTGCCTTAGTTGGCTCATTTATTGGTCTTATATTTTGTTGTGGAATTCTTTTGGCTAATAATATTCAGCAAAACTAAAAAATCTGCACTCTGAATATAATTAGTTTGACATTAGCATTACATTGGTAATGTTTCTATTGGAGAAATTTTTTTGATTGACATACATAAAGCATGCCGTATGAGCCATGAATAATTTTGGTTTATATTGTCATCTCTTTCTGTACATATGTATATATTGTGAAGACTTGCAATGGTTTCTATTTGGATTGCATTGAACCTTCATTAGATAAGGGATTTAAACTTCTATATATGTTCTCTGTCCTCAAGGTATGTTTTGTCAAATTCATGCTTCATATCATTTATGTCATATGTGTATGTTGCCTCTCTTTCCAACCAAATTGTTCACTAGATTGCATCTTTTTGTATGACTATTGTTTACAAGGATTAGTTGAAGCTTGTTCAACTAAAGGATTACTATTATTTGGATCTTGGGTATGAAAGGGAAGCGCCACGGTAAATACTTCCAATCGAAGAAGGTTTTTTTTTGAAGTAGATGTTTCCGATCGAGTGGACTCTGAAAGTCGTTTCTCAACTTAGCTTTCAGTTTTTTTATTGGTGTTGAGGTCTTGGGGGTAGAGTTTGTTTGGTTCCCAAAGAAGTGAAACACTTGGATTCGGCTTCGTTCCAAGTTTGGGCATACAATGGTTAAGATGGGAGCAATTCAATTCTTGCTTACCCCGAAAGTGAGATTAGGAAACCATGTCGCATCGTTCATACTGTTTGACATGTTGGTTGTTATACATAGAAGTATAAACTCTTTTTTAAAAAAAAATAAGTTGAACTGTATAATTTCTTTTGCGCGTCTCAATTTACCATATAGTGTTACTTACTGGCTCTCTATTGCTTGGAAGTGAGGTGTGTTTTTAATAACCGGGATGCCACTTTATATTTGCGGGTCAACATGTTATCTTTTTTTATGTGGTTCCAATTTTTATTAGAAAGATAAATGAAACCTGAAATTATATTGAAGTAATTATACAACGAAAAAAATATATGCCTACGGATTGTATTCTCTTCTTTTCTGTTTTGATGGAAATGCATTGAGACTACTAAATGTTGAAATTGCGAAGTTTCTCTCTATTGATTGTTTGCAGGTCATGCTATGTAGAAAGCAATTGTTGTAGAAGATTTACTGATTGGGGATAACAAAAGCTTAAATAAATCTTCGGGTGATAGATCAGTGCATGTTCAATTGTTTGGCACTCGTGAGTTTGCAAAGTTTGTTGTACTTTAAAGTTTTATGGTGATTTTGTTTCTCTTGCATTATTAAAAAGGTTGAAATTAAGTTTCATAACACATCTACTTCTAATTGTGCAGGATAAAAATAAGAGCTTATTTCCTTTTATCATTTGACATGTAAGAAATCCCGTTTTGTTCAAAGCATAAAATAAGCCAAAAAGTACGCGTCTTTGTAACATCTTATCAATTACTTATGTCAGGATCTTGTTCTTTCTGTCAAAAGCAAAACACCACGCAATTGTAGTTGTTGTCAAAAGCAAAACACCAGGCACCCTTAAATATAGGGTTTCAAACTTTTGATGAAATTATTTATGCATCTTATTGATACCCTAAATTGCATAATTTGGAGGGATTAACATTTTTAAAATTGTTGTGCTTCAAATCGCTTTTAGGTTGGATAATACTGGACGATGTGAAACTTTCAAAGTGGACGTTGAGCGCATTTTAAGGATATTTTTTCTGGAGAGTGACTAGATTTTTTTAATGATTTTTATAACGCCAAATTGGGTTATTTATGTTATGCGAGAGGCAATTTAGTCATATTTTAATTTTTTCATGATACTTTTTGCGTGATAATTAGACAACTCTAAACGATGGATCATCAATAGAGAAGACATTCTTCAATGTTCTACACGCAATAAGAGCTCATTTTCTTCTTCTCTTTACTCCCATATAAGATTTAGACTTTAATATTTTTATTTAGATCTTTAATTTGAGGAGGATGATAATGTTGTTTTTTTTAGTATAGGGGTCTTGAAGCATCTTGCAGGGAATTTTAGAGTCTTGATGACATCTGGCTTCTTAGAAGCTTGGCATCTGGCACTGAGATTTGTATAGATTTAGTATATGGGTTCTTTTGGGTATTTGCAGGCTTGATACTTTGGAATTGAGGTTGGTTTTTCTTTAGTTTTGTTTGCATGCGTGTTGTGGAGGCTCCGACGCGAATCGGGGTGTTACTGGCGTGAAACAGTATGATTATTGGGGTGTTGATGGCGCAAATGTTGGGTTTTTGTGCCCTAGCACAATGTATTTTCAATCTAAGCATGTAATAAAGATTATTAGTTGAAATAAAATCGGCATTCATATTACTAAGTGTTGTAGTAATATCTTAAGTATGATTTGATTTGTATCATTGATGTGTCAACACATAATAGTAGATCTACAGATCAGATAAAATCTTACTTAAGCAGTCCCCGATCAAAATAGCTTCACAAGAAGCGATCGGTATGAGGCTAACTCTAAATGATCACGCTCTACTGATCATGGCCAGAATGGGGCCAGAGTTAGGTCATAGTATCACCAGTCAGGGGTGATATAGGACGATCCGAACATGAGTATGTTACATAGACACAGTCATGAGTATGATTTAATTTTCATAAGTACATGTTAATTAGATCATCACCCACATGTGTAAAGATTAATAATAATAAGTTAATCACGCACCTGTAAACCGGAATTGAAATTATCTCTACATGGATTTGTAGATGATAAATTCAAATTAAGATCAAATTATGATCAGTGATAATGAATATTTAAAAGGCAGGTAATTTCAAGTCAAGCTAGATACCGCCCACTTCTCATCACTTCGATTAGTTCTCGGACTCATGGGTGGATACGATTAACGTGGATCCATAAGAATGGGTTCTAATAGAAGATGGACTAGTTTGCATGGGTGCGTGCGCATTAGCGTAATAACCATGCAAATTGGACCATGCATTGAAAATTGGTTGACTTGGATGCGATTCTCAGATGATCTGAGCCAGGATATCAGATATAGGGCAATGCCGTATACACACAATGTATAAGCCCTAGCCAAGAATCACATGGAATTGTGAAAGGAC
The DNA here is from genome assembly GCA_963920655.1 of Geranium rotundifolium. Lineage (NCBI taxonomy): Eukaryota > Viridiplantae > Streptophyta > Magnoliopsida > Geraniales > Geraniaceae > Geranium > Geranium rotundifolium. The sequence continues at coordinate 28,179,673 of OY987316.1, read as the reverse complement.
TGGACTGTCCTACTCCAATGTCCAAAACTGGGGCGATGAGATTAACTCACTTCAGTTTTGGGTATGAGGAGATCTTGGTTTAGATTCAAACACAAGAATCAGAAATGTTCATAATCAAGTATCTCTCACTTCAACTTAATTAAGAATCTGACTGAATTTATTTTCATGTATAGATTAATGGCACCGTCGCAACCCAAATCAACACGTTCTGGCAGTGAAGCCTTAAAGTCTCTTCTATCGAATGACAGGCTGACAGGAACCAACTTTCTGGTTTGGGAGAAGAACCTGAAGCTTGCCCTTCAGTATGACAGACAAGAGTATATCCTTACAGACAAGCCTTTTAAGGAGCCTGCAGATGATGCCAGCGAGGCCGATAAGAACGCTTATGACAAGTACACAAGTGATCGACAAGATGTTGGCATCCTCATGGCCGGGTCCATGGAAAATGACACCCAGGACCACTTCATGCATCTCATGGGAGATCCCCAAGAGATGATGGAGGAAATTAAAATATACTACCAGAAGAATGCTCGCGTCGAAAGATACGACACTCTTAGGGAGTTGTTTTATAGCAGGCTGAATGCTGGTGAGGCAGTGAGCCCACATGTCCTAAAGATGAAGCGGCTCTTTGATCGCTTGGCCAGTCTAGGTCATAAATTCACAGAGCAGCTGAAATCAGATATAGTCCTGATGTCGCTTCCAAAGGTTTATGGAGATGTGATCACAAATTACAATCTCCACAATATGGAAAAGACCATCAAAGAACTACATGGAATGTTGGTGACAACAGAGAAAAATCTCAAGGGCAAGACCCTTGAGGTTTTGATGGTCAATAAGGGTGTTAGCTTCAAAAGAGCTGGCAAACCTACTGGCAGGTCACTAGGACACTCCAACAAGGGCAAGGCACCAGCAGTGTCAGGTAAGGGTAATGCGCCAATGCACCTAGCTGGGCAGATAAGGGCACCTAGAGGTCCGAGAATCCAAGCGATTCCTAGAACCGAAGGGAGCACTTCGACTTAAGAGGTAGTCTGTTACTACTGCCAGCAGCCAGGTCATTGGAAGAAGGATTGCAGGCAGCACAAGGATTATGTGAAGAGCTTGCAGAAGGGAGGACACCCTTCAGGACCTGGATCAGGTATTTACGTTGTTGAGTATAATCTCAACGTTACTTTCTCAGACACATGGGTAGTTGATACCGGAGCAGAAACTCACATTTGTGTTAATCTGCAGGATCTAGAAAGTAAGAAGCTCCTTGGGAAAGGCGAGTGGGATCTGAGAGTCGGAGACAACAGTTCGGTGTCAACGACGGCTGTTGAAAGAGATCACCACGGGTTCCAAACGATGAATATCATGCAGCGGACTTTATGTAACCGTGGTGATCGAAACAAGCTTAGATCTTAATGCCATTTGAACATGTTATAAACATAAATATAAAACTGATATTTACCTCTTGTAATCGACAAAAACACAACTGTAGTGTTCTCTCTATCAAGTCCACACAAGCACCACAACCGAAATGATTTTTCACTCACAAATTTGCTAGAATTTTTGAGAGAAAACAAGACAACAATGGAGGAAGAGAGAGGGAGAGTTTTCGGCAATGAGGGAGAGAGAAAGGAGGGGAAGTTGCTGAAAAAATCAAGGATAATGAGAAGATATTATGTGATTTTAATTTGAAATTAAATTGAATTTCAAAATTAAAATTGCATTATCTATCCCTTTATTCTTTCTTATTTGCATTTGTTCCATCTCTTATCTTAAATCCCTAAATGGGCTTTAAGCCCGTTTAACTAAAACCCAAATTAAACCCATTAACTTGAGTTCTAATTTCGGTTTAGACAAAACGGCTCAATTTCCTCGAATTGATTTCTTCAACTGTCCGGTTAAAACCTTAGGCCAGAAAACTACTGAATTGTTCTCAATTTTCATCCATAATTGTTGTCATGTATCGTGCTTAATGCGTGTGACCCTCTAGGCTCACGAATAATTGGCAGACTGGTAAAATTACTATTTTACCCTTTCCATCATAAGTAGCCTCTAGCAAGACATTATGATTATCCAATATTCGTGATTATCGATTATTCGACTTAATCTGTTATCGTACATGTCACTGTCCTTTTATCAAACCGATATCCAGATTGATCAATAGGCATAGAATGGTCATCCTAATTTATCAATCACTGTTTCTTGATATCTGAGATGACTGAAAACTGATACTAAGGTATCACCTACATGGCCATGCTCTTTCTTCAGTCATACTCATCAAGTGGCCTAAACGGATATCTTTCTCATACCAAAGTATGAGAGATAAATCCCTCATACGCCTTTCGAGTTCACTAGTGCAATAAATGCCAAAGCCAATCGAAGCCGTTATAGCTACCCTTTTACAGATAACGTTAGACTAGGTCAAACTTAGGTATTTGTTACATAGTGTACACAAAGACTCCTTGGTCTTAGGATATAATGACAAGTTACGATATGTGAGTATCTCATGACTGGATCTATGCAGCATACTCACAATCGGGTTGTCCGATATCATCGACCTGATGATATCTATGATATAACTCCGGTACAAACTTTGCCATGATCAGTAGAGCGTGATCACAAAGAGTTAGTCTCATACTGATCGCTTCAAAAGAAGCTTAGCTGATCAGGGACTCTATCGAATGCAACTCTTTCTGATCTATAGTTCTACTATAAGTGGTTACACACATTATGACATAGATCAAATCACATTAGATATATATTACTACAACACATTAGTAATATTCTGCCTTTTATTATGTAGAATAATGATGTCCGTTACAATATAGATTGAAGAATTATTTTGGACTAGGGCACAAACCTAACAGCTGTCGGTTCTGTTAGTCTTAGGATGCCCACAGGGCTTATTTTAGTATTGGACGATGTTTTATGTGTACCTACATTTAGTAGTAATATTATTTCAGTGTCCAGTTTGGACAAACTTGGTTTTGTATTTTCCATAGACAATGGTTTATTTACTTTATCAAGAAATAATATCATTTATGGCACTACATCTATGGTTGGTGGATTATATATTTTAAATATTGATAACACTAACTACAGTTCAAACTATAACGTAAATAAGAGGTTGAAGTCGAATGACTTAAACCAGACAGTGATGCGGCACTGTCGTCTAGGCCACATAGGCGAGAAACGCGTCTCGACACTTCATAAGTGTGGGCTATTAAGCCCGTTTGAATTCACACCAATAGAGAGATGCGAATCTTGCATTATGGGCAAGATGACAAAAGCGCCTTTTGGCGGCTTAGGTGAAAGGGCGAGTGATCTCTTGGGCCTAATACATTCAGACATATGTGGGCCCATGAGTACACAAGCCAGGAGAGGTTGTAGATACTTCATAACCTTTACCGACGATTTCAGTAGGTATGGGTATGTCTATTTAATGAGACATAAGTCGGAATCCTTTGATAAATTTAAGGAATTCCAGAATGAAGTACAAAACCAGCTTGGTAAAAAGTATAAAGGCACTTCATTCCGATCGAGGTGGCGAGTACTTAGATCAGGAATTTCTCAGTCACCTAAGGGATAACGGTATACTCTCAGAATTAACTTCGCCAGGAACCCCTCAGCTGAATAGTGTTTCCGAACGGAGGAACAGAACCCTGCTTGACATGGTTCGTTCCATGATGAGTCACGCCGACCTTCTAGTATCGTTCTGGGGCCATGCCCTAGAAACGGCCGCATTCATTCTGAATCGAGCACCTACAAAGGCAGTGGAGACCACTCCATTTGAGGTTTGGCAAGGGAAAGCTCCCAAGTTGTCTTTCCTCAAGATTTGGGGGTGCGATGTTTACGTCAAGCGGTTGCTTGGTGATAAACTCGAACCCAAGGCAGATAAGTGTGTCTTTGTTGGGTACCCCAAAGGAATCATGGGGTACTACTTCTACAAACCCGAAGAGAACAAAGTCTTTGTCACTCGAGGTGGGATTTTCTTGGAAAGAGAATTCTTATCCAAGAAGCCTAGTGGGAGTCTTGTGCTTCTTGAAGAAATTCGAGAAGACACGGAACAGCCTATAGAGAATATAGAAGTACCCGATGAACTAAATGATCCAAGTCCTATTCCAACAGAAACTTCTGTAGGACCAAGGAGGTCTGAAAGATCTCGTCAAAACCCAGTCAGATATGGTTTCTTAGCCACAGAGGGTAATGACTTGATAGTTGTACATCAGGATGATCCTGCAACAGTTCAGCAAGCCTTGGCCAGTCCCAACTCAAAAGAATGGCAGAATGCCATGGATGAGGAAATGAAGTCCATGAAAGACAATCAGGTCTGGAACTTAGTAGACAACACACCTGGGATAAAACCCATAGGGTGCAAGTGGATATTTAAGTTAAAGACAGATATGGACGGAAAGCCTCAGACTTACAAAGCAAGACTGGTTGCGAAAGGTTATCGTCAAGTCCAAGGCATGGACTATGATGAGACTTTTTCGCCAGTAGCTATGATTAAGACAATTCGGATGATGTTAGCCATTGCAGCATATTTCGATTACGAGATATGGCAAATGGACGTCAAAACCGCATTCCTTAACGGGAATTTGCAGGATGATGTCTATATGACCCAGCCAGAAGGTTTTGTCGATCCAGAACATCCCGAAAAGGTATGTAAGCTGCAACGATCCATTTATGAATTGAAGCAAGCTTCCAGGATTTGGAACTTACGGTTCGATGAAGCCGTAAAACAGTTCGGGTTCATCAGAAATCCAGATGAACCCTGTATCTACAAGAAGAGCGGTGGGAGTAACATAGTGTTCCTGGTGGTGTATGTCGACGATATACTGATCATGGGAAATAACGTCCCAACCTTGCTTGAGACCAAAGTTTGGTTAGGGAAGTGTTTCTCCATGAAGGACTTAGGAGAGGCCGCTTACATTCTAGGGATCAGGATCTACAGAGATCGATCCAAGAGAATTTTAGGTCTAAGTCAGAGCACCTATATAGATAAAGTGTTGAGAAGATTCTCAATGTTTGACTCTAAGAAAGGGAACCTCCCAGTAAGACATGGCATCAAGCTCAGCAAGAAACAGTGTCCTGAAACACATGATGAGCTTAAGAAAATGAATGGAATCCCGTATGCTTCGGCAGTGGGATCCATCATGTATGCCAGTGGGATTTGTACGAGGCCTGACGTATCGTTTGCCCTCAACTGTACCAGCAGATTTTACTCTAACCCAGACCGAGATCACTGGACTGTCGTCAAGTGTATCCTCAAGTATTTGAGGAGAACAAAGGACGCCTTCTTAGTGTATGGCGGGATAGAAAGAGAACTGAGCGTCACTGGACATGTTGATGCTAGTCGGTGTGGGTCAGAAGCTTCTTGAGTGGATTAGATGTACTCCCGCGAACGTCTGATCCCGTGAGCTTATGTTGTGACAACACGGGGGCCGTAGCACTTGCTAAAGAGTCCAGATTTCACAACAGGACCAAGCACATTGAGAGAAAGTATCACATCATCAGAGAGATGGTTGATAAAGGCAAAGTAGAGATAAGCTACGTTTCAACGCATGATAATCTAGCTGACCCCTTAACTAAGGCGCTACCGCAGCCTAAGTGTGAGGAACATGTCAGGGGAATGGGTTTAGATTGGAATACCAATTGGGTCTAGGGCAAGTGGGAGACTGTTGGGTTTTTGTGCCCTAGCACAATGTATTTTCAATCTAAGCATGTAATAAAGATTATTAGTTGAAATAAAATCGGCATTCATATTACTAAGTGTTGTAGTAATATCTTAAGTATGATTTGATTTGTATCATTGATGTGTCAACACATAATAGTAGATCTACTTATTAGATAAAATCTTACTTAAGCAGTCCCCGATTAGAATAGCTTCATAAGAAGCGATCGGTATGAGGCTAACTCTAAATGATCACGCTCTACTGATCATGACCAGAAGGGGGCCAGAGTTAGGTCATAGTATCACCAGTCAGGGGTGATATAGGATGACCCGAACATGAGTATGTTACATAGACACAGTCATGAACATACTCATATGTCGGCGCATGAAATCACATCCTCAGACGGAAGGACTAATGAGGTCAATATGTAATGAGTGACGAGTTTGACTCAGTCTAACGTCTCCTGTAAAAGGGTTACAATAACGACTGTGATTGGCTTGATCACGAGTTACATAAGTTGACTCAATGGATCGCTGAAGGATTTATCCCTCATACGGACGTGTGAGCAGATATCAGTTTAGGCCACTTGATGAGTACAACTGAAATACAATAGCATGGCCATGCAGTCGGTACGCAGTATCAGTTATAATTCAGTTAACTTAGAATCAAGAAACAGGACAATAGAACGAGGATGACTTGTCTATGCCTCGTGGTTGTCAAAGATATCAAGAGGATAAAAGGATAGATTCATGTACGACAAGGTTAAGTCGAAATCTCGATAATCACAAGCGTTGGGTAATCATGATGTCTTGCTAGAGGCCAGTCATGATGGAAAGGGTAAAATGATAATTTTATTAGTCCGCCGACGTGTTGTGAGCCTAGAGGGTCACACACTAAAGGTTGAGTAAAACGGATGGAATCATATGGAGGAATCATGAGAGAGACAAAATCCGGTTTTGGATTAAACCGGATTAGACAGATTTCGGTTTAGGATTAAACCGGAAATCAAGAACGGTTTAGCAGGACTAAATAATTATAATCAAATTAAATTAGCTAAACTGGGCCTAGCCAGAATGGGCTTCTCTACATAATTAATTAAAAGCTTTGGGCTTTAAGCCCATTAAGGCCTTTAATTAATTAAAGTCCAAATAAGGGTTATAAAAGGGTAATTTTCAGATCTGAAAATTACCCTGTTATATTCAAAACCCTAGCCGTCACTCCCTCTCTCTCTTAGCCGATTTCGGCCACCTCCTCCCCTCGCTCTGTCCATTTTGCTTGCTTCGATCTTCTAGTAAGGATCGTCGTAAGTATCCCCGGATTGCTCTTCCTGTGTGGACGTTCTTCAAAGGTTGCTAAATATTATTTAGTGACTACGGGATTTAAAATCAAGGTAATACTTAATTTTATTTTAGTCTAAGATCTAGTGATCAATTCATGGTCATGCAAGATCCATATTTTTCCGGATATTTGAGGTTAATTTCTTGTATGAGCATGAAATTATTTGATTGGAACCCTCAAATAATTCCTTCAGCAAAATGGTGCGATTATCTTCAGTCGGTTGTTGATTGCATGTGATTGGTTCGTATTTACATGTTCTGTAAATTGTTTCTCGCTTGCTTGGATTGTTGTTCTTTGTTTCGATTGTGTCTGGTTAGTTATGGATTGTGTTTTAGTAGAATAGTTATGCTTAGGTTTGTGTGGTATTAGAGCCTTGGTTATTCATGATTTTGTATTCGAGCATGATAGGTTAGAATTAATTTTGCGATTTAATTCGGTATTGGGAATTGGAAAAATTGCAAATTATATGTTTTGGTTAATGAATTAATTGCTGGAATTTTTCAATGTTGCTGAAAAATATTAATTGATCGAGTAAGATCAGGATCGAGATCCGTGGGAGGCCGAGGCTAGCCGAGAGGCTAACCCCGGCAGCATCACGGGCCGATCGGCCGGAACGGGAAGGACGACCAGATCTGCCCGTGGCAGATCTGGCCGAGCCTCTCGGCTCCGGCCAGGGGAGGGTTTCGGCCCGACCAGATCTGGACAGGCGACCCGCCTCGGCCAGCCCTGGCGGCTAGGGTTTTGGACGAACCCTAATTGGCCCTCGGGTCAATTTTGGTTCGGTCAAACCAATTGGATTTGGGTCAGATCCGACCCAGAAAAATCCATATTTTTTCAGCAATTATTAATTAAAATTTCAGACCGGTTCGGTTTCGATAAACCAGCGCGTGAACCGATTTCATTCAGAAATTAACCGGTTTAAGAAAACGATTTCGATAAACCGTATTTTATGATTTAAATCAAGATAAAATTGGAATTAATATGTTTACTTGATAACATGCTTGTTTGATAGCATGATTGTTTGATAACACGGTGTTTGCAACATGATTGCTAAGTTAGCCCGAATTTAGAATTTAAATTTCGGTTTACAACCTGCGAGTTGCTTATGGGTTGTAATTTATTACTGACCTGCGTGTCACATCATTTATTTTATTTAAATTTAATGTAATTACAAAGTCCCAAGACAAGAAGAATCGAAGAGAAGGACGGTAATCCCGAAGAGGCGTGGAGCCAGTGGGAGTCCAGGAGAATGAGGAAAGACAAGACCTAGTATAGGTTTTAGTTTATTCCAGTAGGGTTAGCGGGCTAGCTAAAGCAAGTTTACATTTATGTTTATGAATGTATGATTGAATGTATGATTTAATTTTCATAAGTACATGTTAATTAGATCATCACCCACATGTGTAAAGATTAATAATAATAAGTTAATCACGCACCTGTAAACCGGAATTGAAATTATCTCTACATGGATTTGTAGATGATAAATTCAAATTAAGATCAAATTATGATCAGTGATAATGAATATTTAAAAGGCAGGTAATTTCAAGTCAAGCTAGATACCGCCCACTTCTCATCACTTCGATTAGTTCTCGGACTCATGGGTGGATACGATTAACGTGGATCCATAAGAATGGGTTCTAATAGAAGATGGACTAGTTTGCATGGGTGCGTGCGCATTAGCGTAATAACCATGCAAATTGGACCATGCATTGAAAATTGGTTGACTTGGATGCGATTCTCAGATGATCTGAGCCAGGATATCAGATATAGGGCAATGCCGTATACACACAATGTATAAGCCCTAGCCAAGAATCACATGGAATTGTGAAAGGACTGGACTGTCCTACTCCAATGTCCAAAACTGGGGCGATGAGATTAACTCACTTCAGTTTTGGGTATGAGGAGATCTTGGTTTAGATTCAAACACAAGAATCAGAAATGTTCATAATCAAGTATCTCTCACTTCAACTTAATTAAGAATCTGACTGAATTTATTTTCATGTATAGATTAATGGCACCGTCGCAACCCAAATCAACACGTTCTGGCAGTGAAGCCTTAAAGTCTCTTCTATCGAATGACAGGCTGACAGGAACCAACTTTCTGGTTTGGGAGAAGAACCTGAAGCTTGCCCTTCAGTATGACAGACAAGAGTATATCCTTACAGACAAGCCTTTTAAGGAGCCTGCAGATGATGCCAGCGAGGCCGATAAGAACGCTTATGACAAGTACACAAGTGATCGACAAGATGTTGGCATCCTCATGGCCGGGTCCATGGAAAATGACACCCAGGACCACTTCATGCATCTCATGGGAGATCCCCAAGAGATGATGGAGGAAATTAAAATATACTACCAGAAGAATGCTCGCGTCGAAAGATACGACACTCTTAGGGAGTTGTTTTATAGCAGGCTGAATGCTGGTGAGGCAGTGAGCTCACATGTCCTAAAGATGAAGCGGCTCTTTGATCGCTTGGCCAGTCTAGGTCATAAATTCACAGAGCAGCTGAAATCAGATATAGTCCTGATGTCGCTTCCAAAGGTTTATGGAGATGTGATCACAAATTACAATCTCCACAATATGGAAAAGACCATCAAAGAACTACATGGAATGTTGGTGACAACAGAGAAAAATCTCAAGGGCAAGACCCTTGAGGTTTTGATGGTCAATAAGGGTGTTAGCTTCAAAAGAGCTGGCAAACCTACTGGCAGGTCACTAGGACACTCCAACAAGGGCAAGGCACCAGCAGTGTCAGGTAAGGGTAATGCGCCAATGCACCTAGCTGGGCAGATAAGGGCACCTAGAGGTCCGAGAATCCAAGCGATTCCTAGAACCGAAGGGAGCACTTCGACTTAAGAGGTAGTCTGTTACTACTGCCAGCAGCCAGGTCATTGGAAGAAGGATTGCAGGCAGCACAAGGATTATGTGAAGAGCTTGCAGAAGGGAGGACACCCTTCAGGACCTGGATCAGGTATTTACGTTGTTGAGTATAATCTCAACGTTACTTTCTCAGACACATGGGTAGTTGATACCGGAGCAGAAACTCACATTTGTGTTAATCTGCAGGATCTAGAAAGTAAGAAGCTCCTTGGGAAAGGCGAGTGGGATCTGAGAGTCGGAGACAACAGTTCGGTGTCAACGACGGCTGTTGAAAGAGATCACCACGGGTTCCAAACGATGAATATCATGCAGCGGACTTTATGTAACCGTGGTGATCGAAACAAGCTTAGATCTTAATGCCATTTGAACATGTTATAAACATAAATATAAAACTGATATTTACCTCTTGTAATCGACAAAAACACAACTGTAGTGTTCTCTCTATCAAGTCCACACAAGCACCACAACCGAAATGATTTTTCACTCACAAATTTGCTAGAATTTTTGAGAGAAAACAAGACAACAATGGAGGAAGAGAGAGGGAGAGTTTTCGGCAATGAGGGAGAGAGAAAGGAGGGGAAGTTGCTGAAAAAATCAAGGATAATGAGAAGATATTATGTGATTTTAATTTGAAATTAAATTGAATTTCAAAATTAAAATTGCATTATCTATCCCTTTATTCTTTCTTATTTGCATTTGTTCCATCTCTTATCTTAAATCCCTAAATGGGCTTTAAGCCCGTTTAACTAAAACCCAAATTAAACCCATTAACTTGAGTTCTAATTTCGGTTTAGACAAAACGGCTCAATTTCCTCGAATTGATTTCTTCAACTGTCCGGTTAAAACCTTAGGCCAGAAAACTACTGAATTGTTCTCAATTTTCATCCATAATTGTTGTCATGTATCGTGCTTAATGCGTGTGACCCTCTAGGCTCACGAATAATTGGCAGACTGGTAAAATTACTATTTTACCCTTTCCATCATAAGTAGCCTCTAGCAAGACATTATGATTATCCAATATTCGTGATTATCGATTATTCGACTTAATCTGTTATCGTACATGTCACTGTCCTTTTATCAAACCGATATCCAGATTGATCAATAGGCATAGAATGGTCATCCTAATTTATCAATCACTGTTTCTTGATATCTGAGATGACTGAAAACTGATACTAAGGTATCACCTACATGGCCATGCTCTTTCTTCAGTCATACTCATCAAGTGGCCTAAACGGATATCTTTCTCATACCAAAGTATGAGAGATAAATCCCTCATACGCCTTTCGAGTTCACTAGTGCAATAAATGCCAAAGCCAATCGAAGCCGTTATAGCTACCCTTTTACAGATAACGTTAGACTAGGTCAAACTTAGGTATTTGTTACATAGTGTACACAAAGACTCCTTGGTCTTAGGATATAATGACAAGTTACGATATGTGAGTATCTCATGACTGGATCTATGCAGCATACTCACAATCGGGTTGTCCGATATCATCGACCTGATGATATCTATGATATAACTCCGGTACAAACTTTGCCATGATCAGTAGAGCGTGATCACAAAGAGTTAGTCTCATACTGATCGCTTCAAAAGAAGCTTAGCTGATCAGGGACTCTATCGAATGCAACTCTTTCTGATCTATAGTTCTACTATAAGTGGTTACACACATTATGACATAGATCAAATCACATTAGATATATATTACTACAACACATTAGTAATATTCTGCCTTTTATTATGTAGAATAATGATGTCCGTTACAATATAGATTGAAGAATTATTTTGGACTAGGGCACAAACCTAACAGCTGTCGGTTCTGTTAGTCTTAGGATGCCCACAGGGCTTATTTTAGTATTGGACGATGTTTTATGTGTACCTACATTTAGTAGTAATATTATTTCAGTGTCCAGTTTGGACAAACTTGGTTTTGTATTTTCCATAGACAATGGTTTATTTACTTTATCAAGAAATAATATCATTTATGGCACTACATCTATGGTTGGTGGATTATATATTTTAAATATTGATAACACTAACTACAGTTCAAACTATAACGTAAATAAGAGGTTGAAGTCGAATGACTTAAACCAGACAGTGATGCGGCACTGTCGTCTAGGCCACATAGGCGAGAAACGCGTCTCGACACTTCATAAGTGTGGGCTATTAAGCCCGTTTGAATTCACACCAATAGAGAGATGCGAATCTTGCATTATGGGCAAGATGACAAAAGCGCCTTTTGGCGGCTTAGGTGAAAGGGCGAGTGATCTCTTGGGCCTAATACATTCAGACATATGTGGGCCCATGAGTACACAAGCCAGGAGAGGTTGTAGATACTTCATAACCTTTACCGACGATTTCAGTAGGTATGGGTATGTCTATTTAATGAGACATAAGTCAGAATCCTTTGATAAATTTAAGGAATTCCAGAATGAAGTACAAAACCAGCTTGGTAAAAAGTATAAAGGCACTTCATTCCGATCGAGGTGGCGAGTACTTAGATCAGGAATTTCTCAGTCACCTAAGGGATAACGGTATACTCTCAGAATTAACTTCGCCAGGAACCCCTCAGCTGAATAGTGTTTCCGAACGGAGGAACAGAACCCTGCTTGACATGGTTCGTTCCATGATGAGTCACGCCGACCTTCTAGTATCGTTCTGGGGCCATGCCCTAGAAACGGCCGCATTCATTCTGAATCGAGCACCTACAAAGGCAGTGGAGACCACTCCATTTGAGGTTTGGCAAGGGAAAGCTCCCAAGTTGTCTTTCCTCAAGATTTGGGGGTGCGATGTTTACGTCAAGCGGTTGCTTGGTGATAAACTCGAACCCAAGGCAGATAAGTGTGTCTTTGTTGGGTACCCCAAAGGAATCATGGGGTACTACTTCTACAAACCCGAAGAGAACAAAGTCTTTGTCACTCGAGGTGGGATTTTCTTGGAAAGAGAATTCTTATCCAAGAAGCCTAGTGGGAGTCTTGTGCTTCTTGAAGAAATTCGAGAAGACACGGAACAGCCTATAGAGAATATAGAAGTACCCGATGAACTAAATGATCCAAGTCCTATTCCAACAGAAACTTCTGTAGGACCAAGGAGGTCTGAAAGATCTCGTCAAAACCCAGTCAGATATGGTTTCTTAGCCACAGAGGGTAATGACTTGATAGTTGTACATCAGGATGATCCTGCAACAGTTCAGCAAGCCTTGGCCAGTCCCAACTCAAAAGAATGGCAGAATGCCATGGATGAGGAAATGAAGTCCATGAAAGACAATCAGGTCTGGAACTTAGTAGACAACACACCTGGGATAAAACCCATAGGGTGCAAGTGGATATTTAAGTTAAAGACAGATATGGACGGAAAGCCTCAGACTTACAAAGCAAGACTGGTTGCGAAAGGTTATCGTCAAGTCCAAGGCATGGACTATGATGAGACTTTTTCGCCAGTAGCTATGATTAAGACAATTCGGATGATGTTAGCCATTGCAGCATATTTCGATTACGAGATATGGCAAATGGACGTCAAAACCGCATTCCTTAACGGGAATTTGCAGGATGATGTCTATATGACCCAGCCAGAAGGTTTTGTCGATCCAGAACATCCCGAAAAGGTATGTAAGCTGCAACGATCCATTTATGAATTGAAGCAAGCTTCCAGGATTTGGAACTTACGGTTCGATGAAGCCGTAAAACAGTTCGGGTTCATCAGAAATCCAGATGAACCCTGTATCTACAAGAAGAGCGGTGGGAGTAACATAGTGTTCCTGGTGGTGTATGTCGACGATATACTGATCATGGGAAATAACGTCCCAACCTTGCTTGAGACCAAAGTTTGGTTAGGGAAGTGTTTCTCCATGAAGGACTTAGGAGAGGCCGCTTACATTCTAGGGATCAGGATCTACAGAGATCGATCCAAGAGAATTTTAGGTCTAAGTCAGAGCACCTATATAGATAAAGTGTTGAGAAGATTCTCAATGTTTGACTCTAAGAAAGGGAACCTCCCAGTAAGACATGGCATCAAGCTCAGCAAGAAACAGTGTCCTGAAACACATGATGAGCTTAAGAAAATGAATGGAATCCCGTATGCTTCGGCAGTGGGATCCATCATGTATGCCAGTGGGATTTGTACGAGGCCTGACGTATCGTTTGCCCTCAACTGTACCAGCAGATTTTACTCTAACCCAGACCGAGATCACTGGACTGTCGTCAAGTGTATCCTCAAGTATTTGAGGAGAACAAAGGACGCCTTCTTAGTGTATGGCGGGATAGAAAGAGAACTGAGCGTCACTGGACATGTTGATGCTAGTCGGTGTGGGTCAGAAGCTTCTTGAGTGGATTAGATGTACTCCCGCGAACGTCTGATCCCGTGAGCTTATGTTGTGACAACACGGGGGCCGTAGCACTTGCTAAAGAGTCCAGATTTCACAACAGGACCAAGCACATTGAGAGAAAGTATCACATCATCAGAGAGATGGTTGATAAAGGCAAAGTAGAGATAAGCTACGTTTCAACGCATGATAATCTAGCTGACCCCTTAACTAAGGCGCTACCGCAGCCTAAGTGTGAGGAACATGTCAGGGGAATGGGTTTAGATTGGAATACCAATTGGGTCTAGGGCAAGTGGGAGACTGTTGGGTTTTTGTGCCCTAGCACAATGTATTTTCAATCTAAGCATGTAATAAAGATTATTAGTTGAAATAAAATCGGCATTCATATTACTAAGTGTTGTAGTAATATCTTAAGTATGATTTGATTTGTATCATTGATGTGTCAACACATAATAGTAGATCTACTTATTAGATAAAATCTTACTTAAGCAGTCCCCGATTAGAATAGCTTCATAAGAAGCGATCGGTATGAGGCTAACTCTAAATGATCACGCTCTACTGATCATGACCAGAAGGGGGCCAGAGTTAGGTCATAGTATCACCAGTCAGGGGTGATATAGGATGACCCGAACATGAGTATGTTACATAGACACAGTCATGAACATACTCATATGTCGGCGCATGAAATCACATCCTCAGACGGAAGGACTAATGAGGTCAATATGTAATGAGTGACGAGTTTGACTCAGTCTAACGTCTCCTGTAAAAGGGTTACAATAACGACTGTGATTGGCTTGATCACGAGTTACATAAGTTGACTCAATGGATCGCTGAAGGATTTATCCCTCATACGGACGTGTGAGCAGATATCAGTTTAGGCCACTTGATGAGTACAACTGAAATACAATAGCATGGCCATGCAGTCGGTACGCAGTATCAGTTATAATTCAGTTAACTTAGAATCAAGAAACAGGACAATAGAACGAGGATGACTTGTCTATGCCTCGTGGTTGTCAAAGATATCAAGAGGATAAAAGGATAGATTCATGTACGACAAGGTTAAGTCGAAATCTCGATAATCACAAGCGTTGGGTAATCATGATGTCTTGCTAGAGGCCAGTCATGATGGAAAGGGTAAAATGATAATTTTATTAGTCCGCCGACGTGTTGTGAGCCTAGAGGGTCACACACTAAAGGTTGAGTAAAACGGATGGAATCATATGGAGGAATCATGAGAGAGACAAAATCCGGTTTTGGATTAAACCGGATTAGACAGATTTCGGTTTAGGATTAAACCGGAAATCAAGAACGGTTTAGCAGGACTAAATAATTATAATCAAATTAAATTAGCTAAACTGGGCCTAGCCAGAATGGGCTTCTCTACATAATTAATTAAAAGCTTTGGGCTTTAAGCCCATTAAGGCCTTTAATTAATTAAAGTCCAAATAAGGGTTATAAAAGGGTAATTTTCAGATCTGAAAATTACCCTGTTATATTCAAAACCCTAGCCGTCACTCCCTCTCTCTCTTAGCCGATTTCGGCCACCTCCTCCCCTCGCTCTGTCCATTTTGCTTGCTTCGATCTTCTAGTAAGGATCGTCGTAAGTATCCCCGGATTGCTCTTCCTGTGTGGACGTTCTTCAAAGGTTGCTAAATATTATTTAGTGACTACGGGATTTAAAATCAAGGTAATACTTAATTTTATTTTAGTCTAAGATCTAGTGATCAATTCATGGTCATGCAAGATCCATATTTTTCCAGATATTTGAGGTTAATTTCTTGTATGAGCATGAAATTATTTGATTGGAACCCTCAAATAATTCCTTCAGCAAAATGGTGCGATTATCTTCAGTCGGTTGTTGATTGCATGTGATTGGTTCGTATTTACATGTTCTGTAAATTGTTTCTCGCTTGCTTGGATTGTTGTTCTTTGTTTCGATTGTGTCTGGTTAGTTATGGATTGTGTTTTAGTAGAATAGTTATGCTTAGGTTTGTGTTCTTTATTTATTTGCTCGTACTTTCTAAAATTCATGGTGTATATGGATTCCCGGTCCTGGGTTGTTGCATGCTTGTGGATATTTTCGTGATCAATTTGTTGTACACACACTAATTGTCGGTACGATTTTACCAAATTCCAAATTTTTGTTCTCGAAAAAATGATTTTACCAAATTCCATATTTTTTTTCTTGGAAAAATTTTGATTCGTCATTGGGATCTTCTGATTTTAGATCTGCTTAACCGATTTCAATAGTGTTTGGAAAAATTTCGATGGAACAATCATGTGGTAGGTGTCGAATCGGTTGCTCTGGCCAATTTATTTAATGTGAATCACAATTCTGAGTTTGTTTTTCATTGTTTCTGTTTGCTATAGAAGAAGAATTAGCTTCGATCAGATTCTAGCAAGTTTTGTTGTTTTTTACCATATTATGCATGTGATTATTTTGTACTAACGTGTTCTTTAAATTGTTCTTGCTTGCTTGCATGGATTGTTGTTCTTTGTTCTAATTGTGTCTGTTTAGTTATGGATTATGTTCAATAGGATCATTATGCTTAGATATGGTTCTTATTTTGTTTGCTCGTCCGTTGTGAATCTAATGGTGCATATGGATTTCCAATCTTTGTTGTGCAGGCACAGATCGTCGGGTACTGACGGCACGGGTTTGCAAGATCTGGGATGTTGTTGACCTTAAAACAAATGAGTTCTTGAGCCTTGATTTTATTATTATAGACCGCGAGGTTTGTTTTTTTTTTTTTTATGTTTCATGAGTTATTTTTTGTCCCGTTTTTTATTGTGATTTTTGTTTCTCAGGTTCGTGATGTTTGTTCTTTTTGTAATGGGTATTTTGTTCCACTGAGCTCCTATTCGATCTTACTTCAATGGCGAAAAGCAGACAGAAACGGAAGATTCGGACAGAAACGGAAGATTCGGACGGAAGGAAAGAGAGAGATTAGAGTCGAGTTCACTACTACTACCAGTAGAAATTATACTCAGTGAATCGTGACCCTCTCAGGGTCGACCAGTGGGAAGAGGTCATCAACGGCGTCGTCGTCGCTGGCCGCTGTCATTGAGACTAAATGCGACACACGACTCTTGAAATCAGTGGAGATGGCTTTTAACGTGAAACAAAAGTCCAGTGGCGACGCTGAGTCCTATCACGGCGGCGGCGCCGAGGAGAGGCGTAGGTGGGAGAAAAAGAAGTTGAAAGCATCGAGCTTTCTGACGGAGTCGCTCGTAATTGGAGGTAAGATTAATGTCTCTGAAAAAGGAACCATTTTTTTTCATGCGAGAGACTGTGTTTTAATGGAACATTTTGGCTCAAGATTGTTACTACGTTTAGTATTGGCATATTTTTTAGCACAAAGTCAAGATGTCGGACAACATGTTACAACACAGTTAGAGCGATATGATACTTACAGTTATAGGCATGACAGGGAAGACTTCCTGTTTTACTCATAGAAGATGTGCGCGCAAAGAAGTCAAAGCATGAGCGAATTAAGGCAAGGTCCACCTGGAATAAAGACACGCAAGCAAGGTTTAGTGAAGGCGGCAACGCCAACTTGTCACTTGCCAGAAATGCAAGGCGGCAAGGGATTTCCTAATTGGAATAGGAATCCGATTAGGCAATGCGAGTTTCTATAAAAGCAGGCGCTACCCCCTTAGCAACTCAGTCCTTTTTCTCTGTGCTAAATTGACAGAGCTCTTAACTGTATAAGACGAGCAGATTGAGAGGTTGATCTATTTAGAGAGGACACTTTTGATTAAATACATCAAGTCGAGGAGATTTGAGTGTCTGTAGTCTATTGGGTTTTGTTCGTGATTGAAGACTCACGAAGAAGATTGTCGAAGACAACGCAGCCGAGTATAGGCTTGCTCGAAGGGTGGAATTGAGACATTCTCAAAGACAGGGGGAGTCCCTGGTCGAGGTTGTTCACGGTGAGATCTCTAGTAGCTTAGGACAATAGCTTGTGTGATAGCTAGTTGATGCTTGAAGCTGTACTATTGACTACCGAATAGTGAAAACCTTTCCACTGGCAGAGTGCCCCCAGACGTAGGTGCGGAGTCACCGAACTGGGTAAACATATTGTGTCTTCAGTTTATTACTTTACTATTTACTGTCCATATATTGTGCTTAAGCATGTTGTTGAACCAAACGTTACGACATTAGGTTCGACATCTTGTCCCTGCTACTTAACAGAATTTCAATTGGTATCAGAGGGGGCACCTTAAATTCTTAGGTGATTTCTCGCAAAAATTCTGTGTAGCTAATATGGACTCAAAGGAAGGAGGATCAATCAATTGACCACCAGTGCTTGATGGAACTAACTATGGATATTGGAAAGCACGAATGTGTTCCTTCATGAAATTTCTCGATAACAAGACCTAGAAGGCTGTTGTCAATGGCTGGAAAGAACCCCAATATGTTGATGCTCACGGAAATCAAACCGAGTTGAAACCTGAGAAAGACTGGAGCAACGAAGAAGATGAAGCAGCCCTAGGCAACTCTAAAGCTCTTAATGCTATATTTAATGGAGTAGACAAGAATGTCTTTAGGCTTATCAATATGTGCACTAGCGCCAAGAAAGCTTGGGATACTCTTTCCACTGCCTATGAAGGAACCTCCAAGGTCCGAGAGCAGAAACTACAATATGAAGCACTCTCCATGAAAGAAGACGAGACCATAGCTGAGTTAAATGTACGGATCAGAGATCTAACCAACGATTCATACTCATTGGGAAAACCAATTACTAATGAAGATTTAGTCAGAAAAACTCTTAGGGCTCTAAGCTCTAGATTCAAGATGAAGATCACTGCCATAGAAGAATGCTATGATCTAAAAATTCTGAAATTCTATGAACTCCAGGGATCTCTTATGACCTACGAGCTCTCTGAAATTTTGAATCGTAACCGAGTCAGGAAGTCGAACACAAAGTCTTTGACTTGTCTATCGACTTCTTGTGGAAACAGTAAGCAAAGTAATAGACAGATAATAATCACGACACCAGAGATGATTACCCAGTTCGGTAACTCCGCACCTACGTCTGGGGGCACTTTGCCAGTGGAAAGGTTTTTCAATATAGGTAGTCAATAGTACAACTTCAAGCCCAACTAGCTATCACAAGCTATTGTCCTAAGCTACTATAGATCTCACCGTGAATCACCTCGACCCGGAGCCTCTCCCCCTGTCTTTGAGATTCCCTCAATTCCACTCTTGGAGCAAGCTCCTATGTTCGGTGTCGTTGTCTTCTTGGACGGAGTTGTGAATCATCAATCACAAACAAAAACCCTAACCGATCCAAACACTTAGTCTTCGCGACTCATGGTTTGATCGGAGCAAAGGTCCGTTCTAGCGAATCTTAATCAGACTCTCAACACGCCGATGGTGCACGGTTAAGAGCTCTGAGAAATCTTGCAAGTGTTAGAACAAGAACGGATGACTGATAATGGGAAGCCAAGGGCTTTTTATAGCAGCTCACATTCCTAATCCTTCTCGGATCAGGAACAGGAAAGTCAGGCAAGTTGTTGCCGCCTTCCACGATAGCTGGAAGTCGTCTTGCCTGTTCTGACTTCCTGATGAAATCAGGCAAGTCTGGTTGCCGCCTTTTGCTGACGTGTAAATGCCAGCTGGAAGTCGTCTGACTTGTCGACGTTACTTTCTTGCGCTCCAAGTTTTCTTTGGCGCCTTTCTTCTTTTGCTCCAAGCTTTGTCGAAATAGGAAAGCTTCAGACTTTCCTAATCTGCGGCTCGTAACAAGTTGCTCCACATGTCATGTAACATGTTACTCGACTTCTAACTTTTGCGCTAAAAAATCATGCCAACTATTAAACGTAGCAACAATCTCCCCCTTTGGCAATTTTTTAGGCAAACACCTTTTTAAGCCCATCGTCATCTTGTGGCAGTTACACACAACAAGTGACTTAGCTTGTGGCAGTTAAGCACAACAAGTGATGTGACTTCTTTACTCCAAGCAGGCACATCGTCGTCACCTTGAGGCAGTTACGCACACAGCAAGTTTCGTGACTTCCGATGCGACTTCTTGTGCGGCTTCTAGTTTAGCTTCTGGAGCAGCTTCTGGAGCTTGACTTCTTGAGCGGCTTCTAGTTTATCTTCTGGAGCGGCTTCTGGAGCTAAACTTCTTGAGCAGCTTCTGTAGCGGCGACTTTCTATGCACATCATTCGGCATCATTCGGCGCGACTTCCGGCGTAATACATTATCTCCCCCTGTTTGTCCAATAATATTGCCAAAGGCAACCGCATAATCAAATTTGACTAAACAACAGGGTAAACGAAACCAGCTCACACCATGAGCAAATAAACGGCTCAAACATGAGCACAAATCCAGCTCAATCAAGAGCAAATATCCCAAAAAAACAGTCACAATGTACGGAAAGTAACTCGAACAAACCCCGAGAATTCAATAGTGTGTGTGAAATAGAGTTATCATAGTAAATTTCAGAGAATTACTAAAACGACGTGGAGTCGTCAACATCTTCTTCAGTAGGAACAGCAGCTGCAGCAGCACGGAGATCTTTTAGAAGGACTTCACAAGCGACTTTGCGAGTTGTGAGCGTGGCAATTGACTTTTCTAGATCAGCAATCATTTCCACCAATCCTTCCTCCATCCTAGCGCCAATTGGTCCTGAGGGACGAGAGCTTGAACCAGCTCTTGGGGTTTTGGCCATAGGAAGTCCGAGGTCCTTCAACTGCTTCCCTTCAAAGTTCTTGAGATTGATGGCTAGGGGCAGTGGCTTTTTACCCGGAATATCCGATTCTCGAACAATGTTAGGACATTGTTGGAGAAGGATACCGGTGATTAGTGAAGGAAACCCGATCGGAAGTTTGATAGCACATGATTTGGCGTGCTTAACTAGATGGTCAATAATGTAAGCGCCAAAATCAATGGAAGACTGCGTACCTATTTGGTAAATGAGTTTTGCCAGCTCTGTTTTGATGCTTGACCCATGCGTAGAGGGTGCCCAATTAGCCAGACCGATGCGGTAGAGAATAGAATATTTTGCTGTGAGCTCGGTTGCCGCAATAGTGTCCTTGACTGGCCATCCCTTCTTCCGTCCTCCAGTTATTTCGACCGCTACTTTGTCCAAGTGCGGGACTTCCGGAGTGACTTCTGGGTCATCTCTGCCAAGGTAGGTGTTGATGGTTGAGGCAGAGATTTCGAAGCATTCTCCCCGAACGAACACTTTTCTGAATTCAGCATCTTCGGGTTCATCGAACTCGCAGATTGACAATAAACTCCTTGACCAAAGTTGGGTAGAATGGCCCAATATTTATGACCGTGTTGGTCAGGCCTGCTCTACGGATAAACTCTACAATCGCATTTATCCCTTGTACTTCGGTGGAGAGTTCTCTTTCTTGATAGATCTTCCATTGATAGACATACTGCCACTTAACGGCATTGTCTACAGATTGGAAAGAGACGTTGTCTGTAGGTGCCTTCGGTACATACTTGGGAAGTTTCTGCCCTCCTATTGTCTTCTTCACCTGTGGTAGCACAGTCAGGGTGTCTTCTTCTTCAGATTCTTCTTCTTCAGGGATAACGGTTGCTGTAGTGGTCAATGACTTCTTTCTTGACTTCTTCGGTTGTTTGGACGCCGAAGCTTCTCCTTTTTCTGCTGCTTTCCTCTTTGGGGTCAATCTTCTCTGAACTTGAGTTTCTTCTTCTTCATCAACCAACCTTCGTGTTGGTAGCTTCCTTCTCTCAGCCCTTTTGGGCACAGCTTCTTCCTTTTCCATGGTGTTAATGTCGACACTTTCTTTGTTGTTGACAGGTTCCTCTAAAGGTTGAGGGACTTCTGGAATGGCTTCAGGATTTTCATCACGCCCTGAATCACTGTTTGGGGCGACATGGGAACTTTCTTCCTTTTGCAAGTCCTCGTTTAGAGGAGACTTCTCTGGAGCGGGTGTCGATTTAGAAGGGCTAGATTGGTCCTTGGTGCTAGTGCCATGGACTTCAGGAACAACGGTTTCTAAACCCTCTACAGGCAGGCTTTCTTCTATGTTTTCTTTAAAGAGGATAGCAGATTTACCTCGTGTTGGAGTCGGAGTAGAGAGAGAAGCTTCTTCTTCAATGTTCCCAGAACCTGCTAGAGCGTCGTCCTTCTCAATGACGGGGATTGTGTCTTCCGGTGTGACAGACGGGGGCGAGCTTGTTACTTCCTGAGGTGCTGTCGAAGTTTCTCCTACCCCTTTTCCTCCTCGGATCCTCACTCCATGCTTGGTCCTTGTCGATTTGGAGATAGATAATTTCTTGGCAATGACTTTTGCCCTCATTTTTGCTCGAAGTACTTTTGAAGCAGATGGTATTCGTCCGCTGCGAGTACCAACCATTTAGCTAGGATTTCTTCTTTGTGGGGAGAAAGCAGATTTTTGCTGAACTTTTTGATCTGAGAAACCCTAGCGATTTCAAATGGTGGAGGAGGTGCAGAGTCTGTGGGAGTTGAACAGAGTGATTTCTGATAGGTGGATTGTCAGATCGTAATCATTCTCAAAATTCAAAAAGACTAACGGGCTTCTGATGTAAGGATTTGGGCCCGGCTTGATTTTGTGGACCCTGTTTGGTCCTGATTGAGAGAAAGAGTAAAATCAACCAAAAGCTCTTCCTCTTCTTGCTTGACTTCTGACTATTCTAGACAGCAAAGTCTGAGGGTCGACCTCAGACTTTCAAACCTTTTGGCATCTAACGCCTTTGTAAATATGTCTGCGACTTGTTTCTCAGTGGGTAGGTATCTCAATCGTTTCTGTATCTCCTTTACTGGTCGTTGATGAAACACAGACCAAGTGATGATCTGAGATCCTCAAATCTGCTCGCGTCTAGTGCTTTCGTGAAAATATCAGCTAGTTGCTTCTCTGTTGGGATGTGTTCTAGGATGATCTTCTTGTCTTCGACCAATTCTCGAATGAAGTGATGTCTAATATCAATGTGTTTGGTCTCTCTGTGTTGGACAGGGTTTTTAGAGATGTTGATAGCACTGACATTATCACAATACAAAGTCATGGCATCCTGTCTGACATTGTATTCAACTAACATCTGTTTCATCCAAAGTAGTTGTGTGCAGCTACTCCCAGCAGCAATATACTCCGATTCGGCAGTGGAAAGGGCAACACAGTTTTGCTTCTTACTAAACCATGATATGAGGTTGTTGCCAAGGAAGAAGCATCCTCTAGATGTGCTTTTCCTATCTGATGTGTTCCCAGCCCAATCGGCATCACAATACCCTACCAGGGTAGAGGATGTGTCGAATGAATATAACAAACCCAAGTTGGTAGTCCTAGAGATATATCTAATAATTCTTTTGGCTTGGGATAGATGACTAACCTTAGGATTAGCTTGATATCGTGCACATACTCCGACAGAGTAGGCAATATCTGGTCGACTCGCGGTGAGGTAGAGGAGACTACCGATGATGCTCCTGTATAGGTGTTGGTTGACGGCTTCTCCTGGATCATCTTTCGTTAGCTTGACATGTGTAGCTGCTGGTGTCCTTTTATGTGAGGCTTTCTCTAGCCCAAACTTCTTGACAATATTCTTCGCATATTTGCTCTGAGATACGAAGATGCTATCCTTTAGTTGTTTGATTTGGAAGCCTAGAAAATAAGTAAGCTCTCCCACCATGCTCATCTCGAATTCTGATTGCATCTGTTGGATAAATATCTCTACCATCTTCCTTGACATCCCTCCAAAAACAATGTCATCGACATAGATTTGAGCTATCATTAAATTTCCATCTTCATTCTTCACAAATAGGGTCTTGTCGACTCCCCCTCTAGTGTAGCCGCTTTGTATGAGGAATTTTGTGAGCCTTTCATACCAAGCCCTTGGTGCTTGTTTCAACCCATAAAGAGCTTTCTTGAGTTTATACACATGATCAGGATAGTGAGGGTCAACAAATCCTTTGGGTTGTGACACATATACTTCTTCATTGAGATCCCCATTCAAGAACGCACTCTTGACATCCATCTGGTAGAGCTTTATCTGTAAATGACATGATATCCCTAGCAGGAGACGGATTGCTTCAAGTCTTGCCACAGGAGTAAATGTCTCATCGAAGTCGACACCCTCAATTTGAGTATACCCTTGAGCAACTAACCTTGCTTTGTTGCGAGTAATGTTGCCAAGCTTATCAGATTTGTTCTTGAAGATCCATTTGGTGCCTATGATGTTTCCTTCACTTGGTTTGGGCACCAGTTCCCATACCTGATTTTTCTCAAATTGAATCAGCTCTTCTTGCATAGCATTGACCCAATATTCATCATTGATGGCTTCATTGATGTTTTTGGGTTCTGTCTTAGAAACGAAGCAAATATTTCCGATCATCTCGTTATAATCTTCAGGAGCTTTTGACCGAGTCCGTACGCCTTCATTCAGGTTTCCAATAACTCCAGAGATAGGATGGTTAGTCTGGACTCTTCGTGAGGGATTCTTGTTGCTAGTTTCAGGAACTTCTTCGTTATTGGCGACATCATCTTCTGTTTTGCTGCTAGCATCTTCTCTGACATCTGGAGTAGCATACTTCCTGACATTGTTGGGAGGATAGGCTCCGTCTTCGTCTGTCGCATCTTCTGAGGCATCTTCGCAGTCATCGTCAACAACAACATTGATTGATTCCATCATGGTCTTGGTTCGTTTGTTGAAGACTCGGTATGCACGACTATTCCTTGAATAGCCAAGGAAGATGCCTTCATCGCTTTTTGGGTCAAGCTTTTGGCGAGGCTCTCTATCAGCCAGTATATAACAAGTGGAGCCAAAGATATGGAAGTACTTAACATTTGGCTTTCTCCCCCTCCATATTTCATAATGAGTTACTGACATACCTGGTCGGAGAGTGACTCGATTGTGGATATGGCAAGCACTGTTAAGTGCTTCTGCCCAGAAGTGAGTGGTATGTCTTTAGCCAGCATCATAACTCTCGCCATCTCCTGTAGAGTCCTGTTCTTGCGCTCAACAATGCCATTCTGTTAAGGAGTGATTGGCGCTGAGAATTCATGTGATATCCCTTCTGAGTTGCAGAAATCTGCAAACTTGCTGTTTTCGAACTCTCGACCATGATCGCTACGAAGGCGGATGATTTTGCCAATTGTCTCTCCTTTTTCTCGTTGGACTTGGATGCATAGATTCTTGAAGATCGAGAAGGTGTCTGATTTGTCACGAGGGAATTCAACCCAAGTGTATCGTGAGTATTCATCTACACATACAAAGACATATCGTTTTCCTCCAAGGCTTTCAACTTGCATTGGTCCCATGAGGTCAACATGTATCAGCTCAAGTACTCGAGAGGTGGTGATATGCTGAAGCTTCTTGTGTGACATCTTGGTTTGCTTTCCAATCTGACATTCTCCGCAGATCTTTCCTTCTACTATTTTTAGGTTTGGGATTCCGGTGATAGCCTGCTCTGAGATTGCCTTTTGCATACTTTTAAGGTTTAGATGTCCAAGCTTTCGATGCCATAGTTTGGTTTCTTCTGCTTTGGAAACAAGGCACTTGGTTGCTTCGGTATGTGTCTCGGGAGACCAGATATAGCAATTGTCTGTCGAGCGAACTCCTTGTAGAATAGTGACCTGATCGATGTTGTTAACTATACAGGCTTCTTTAGTGAATTTCACTACTAAATCCTGATCACAGATCTGACTGATGCTAATCAGGTTTGCCTTGAGTCCTTCTACAAGTAATGCTTCAGTCAGACAGGTGGCTTCTGGATGCTTGAGCACTCCTTTTCCAATGATTCGAGCTCGGATCCCATCTCCAAACGTAACAAAGCAGTTTGTATATAATTTAAGATTGGAGAGAAACTCTAGAGTACCTGTCATGTGTTGAGAGCATCCACTGTCGAGATACCAGTCTTTGTTTGTTGAAGCACTCAAGGATGTATAGGCAACATTAGCTCTATAGACCAGGTTCTTAGGTCTCCATTCAAGGCGGGATGTTTTCGGAGGAGATGAGAGATGCCTTTGATATCTCTTTTGTTGTAGCTGAGCTTGCTTCCTCTTGAGAAGTTGAAAACAGAAAGGTCTGATGTGACCAGGTTGACCACAGTAATGGCATATCCATTGATATTGATAAGATGTTCTTCTATAGCTTTGTTGTCTGCGTGGAGGATGTCTTCTGACAGTTTCTTGACAAGAACAGGTTGTAGACGATGTTATGGCTTCTGTTGTAGGTCGTCCTGTAGGATGAGTTGGGGCATCCTGTTATTTCTTCTCAGCCAAGGCTTGTTGTGGGACAAACTTTGTTCCTGTTGTTGAGGGGACAGCAAGTGTGTACCCTAGTCCTGTCGTATCTTTGGACTGTTTTCCCACCGATAAAATCTTGTCAAGGTTTTCAGTGCTCGGATTCATCATCTTTACCGATTTAGTCATGAGACTAATTTCTCCATTGAGTCTGGTGATTTCTCGTTTCAGCTCCACGATCGTCTCTAGAAATCTAGATTTGTCGTTGGTAAGACTAATGATCCTTTCGCCTTGTTGATCAAGTATCAGAGTTTCCTTGATCCATCTGGTGTGCAAGCCTTTGTATGCCTCGACTAGTTGTTCTTTAGTCCAATTCTCATTTGGAGTTGGATCATTATTGATGTTGACAGCATTATCAACATTACATGTAGGAGTAGTAGTAGTGAATGCAACAAAGTTGCTTACCTCTTCAGATCCACTATCTTCATTGTCATCATCTGATAGAGTGGCATTGTATCCTCGTTTTTGTTATCTGAGGAAATTTGGACATTCTCTACGGAGGTGGCCGAATCCTTCACATTCGTGACATTGAAGTCCTTTGTTTTTGTTTTCTTCCCCACTCCTGTTTGGTCTGTCAAGACTACCTCCAACTTGAGCTTTTTGTGGAGCATTGTTTCTGGCATTTGCTGTGACATTCCGTCCACCCATTCGACTAAATCTTCTCATGGCTTTGTTGTACTTTTTTGTGAGAAGGGCCATTGTAGCCTCGATGTCTTCATCAGAATCCGAGTCCTCAGGATCTGGTTGCTTGTGTGTTGAGCTCTTGAAAGCAACTCCTTTGTTCCTTTTGTCGATGTTGGGTAGAGACAACTCATAGGTCATTAGAGACCCCATCAGCTCATCAAATTTCAAGACCTTGAGGTCATGAACTTCTTCAATTGCTGTGATCTTCATCTTGAACCTAGGACTAAGAGCACGTAGGGTTTTTCTTACCAATTTTTCATCAGACATTGGTTCTCCCAGAGCATAGGATTCATTGGCTAGATCACGAATGCGAACATTGAAATCTGCAATTGATTCATCTTCCTTCATGACGAGGGCTTCGAAGTTGGTAGTCAGGTATTGCAGTTTCTGTTCTCGAACCTTAGTTGTTCCTTCATATGCTACGGCCAAGATTTCCCATGCTGATTTGGCAGTTGTGCAAGTGTTGATTAGTCTGAACACGTTCTTGTCAACACCATTGAAGATAGCATTCAGAGCTCGAGAATTTCCCAGTGATTCTTCATCTTCATCATCGGTCCAGTCTTTTTCTGGTTTTGGACCGATAGGATTGCCATCACTGTCACTGAGTTGTGGTGCATTCCAACCATTGAGTACAGCCTTCCATGTCTTGTTGTCTAGTGACTTCATGAAGGCACACATTCGAGTCTTCCAATAGCCATAGTTGCTCCCATCTAGAACAGGTGGTCGATTTATGGATCCTCCTTCTCTGGTATTGTCCATTTTTGATCAAAATATTTGTTTAGGAACTCACCTAAAGCTATAGGTGCCCCCTCTGATACCAATTGAAATTTTGATCGGCTGAGTCGTGCAAGATGCCACACACAATGTTACACGGAATGCTATAACGTTGTGTTTGACTTCTTGCGTAAATAAGGCAGGACAGTAAATAGAAAGCTATAAGTAATGACATAGCAGATTGTTTACCCAGTTCGGTGCAACGTCACCTACGTCTGGGGGCTCTCAGCCTAGTGGAAAGATTTCACTTATTAGTAATCCGTCAGAACATACAAGTACCTGTGATCCCTCCTAGATCTATACTTTATGCTACGTCTTACAGTGCAATCTATCTCAGGGTCTCCCCCTGAATCCAAGAACGTCTTGATTCCACTCTTTGAGCAATCGCCTTGCTCTGTCGTCTTCAAGTCTTCTTCAAGCTTGGTGGTTGCTTGCATTCTTCAAACTCACGACTTCAGTAAACCCTCAATCACCTAACTCTCTATAGTTATGTGATACACAAAGTCCTAAGCTCAATCTGCAATTTCTCAGCCCGCAAACCTTCACGTCTAAGAACCTTGCAAATTGTTGCTAGGAAACAAATAAAGAACCACACTATTGCTAAGGTGGTAGCCTAAGCTTTTATAGCAATCGTGGATGAGTACTAACCCTAAAGGGTTTCCTCTTAATCACCGTCTTTCTTCTTTTCAGATTAGGAGTTGTTCTACACTTTCCTAATCGCTTTCTTGCTGCACTGCCGAACCTGCACTTTCCTGATTTCTGTCGATCAGGATGCCTGCCGAGATGCCGTCAACAATGTCACACAAGATGTCGTAGAAGATGCTTCGACATAGTTGTAGAAGATACTTCGACATTCTTTGTAACATGTTTCTTCAGTTCCTTCAAAATCAGCCAATCTCGAAAATCGTCGTAACTACACTTTCAAATATCCATAGTTTGTTCCGTCGAGCACCGGCGGACGATTGACAGATCCTCCTTCCTTTGAATCCATATTAGCTACTCAGAATTTTGCAGGACAATCACCTAAGAGATTAAGGTGCCTCTTTTGATACCAATTGAAATTCTGAATCGTAGCTGAGTCAGGAAGTCGAACACAAAGTCTTTGACTTTTCTATCGAGTTCTTGTGGAAACAGTAAGCAAAGTAATAGACAGATAATAATCACGACACCAGAGATGATTACCCAGTTCGGTGACTCCGCGCCTACGTCTGGGGGCACTTTGCCAGTGGAAAGGTTTTTTACTATAGGTAGTCAATAGTACAACTTCAAGCCCAACTAGCTATCACACAAGCTATTGTCCTAAGCTACTATAGATCTCACCTTGAATCACCTCGACCCGGAGCCTCTCCCCCTGTCTTTGAGATTCCCTCAATTCCACTCTTCGAGCAAGCTCCTATCCTCGGTGTCGTTGTCTTCTTGGACGGAGTTGTGAATCATCAATCACAAACAAAAACCCTAACCGATCCAAACACTTAGTCTTCGCGACTCAAGGTTTGATTGGAGCAAAGGTCCGTTCTAGCGAATCTTAATCAGACTCTCAACACGCCGATGGTGCACGGTTAAGAGCTCTGAGAAATCTTGCAAGTGTTAGAACAAGAACGGATGACTGCTAATGGGAAGCTAAGGGCTTTTTATAGCTGCTCACATTCCTAATCCTTCTCGGATCAGGAACAGGAAAGTCAGGCAAGTTGTTGCCGCCTTCCACGACAGCTGGAAGTCGTCTTGCCTGTTCTGACTTCCTGATGAAATCAGGCAAGTCTAGTTGCCGCCTTTTGCTGACGTGTAACTGCCAGCTGGAAGTCGTCTGACTTGTCGACGTCACTTTCTTGCGCTCCAAGTCTTCGTGGCGCCTTTCTTCTTTCGCTCCAAGCTTTGTCGAAATAGGAAAGCTTCAGACTTTCCTAATCTGCGGCTCATAACAAGTTGCTCCACATGTCATGTAACATGTTACTCGACTTCTTACTTTTGCGCTAAAAAATCATGCCAACTATTAAACGTAGCAACACTCTCCCTACCAACCATGGAGAAAAAGCATAAAGGAGTAGCCTTCAAAGAATAAAGGAGTAGCATAAAGGATCTTTGCAACCTTAGAGGGCGTGTATATCACACGACTTGTGGGTTTTGTAGATCCAAAGAATACTGGAAAGATATGTAGGCTGCAAAGATCCATTTATGGATTTAAGCAAGCTTCAGGGAGTTGAAACCGTCATTTTGATAAAGCTGTAAGGGAACTCGGCTTCATCAAAAACAAAAGTGAGCCTTCCGTACATGAGAAAGCGAGTGGGAGTAATATTGTATTCTTGGTATTTATTCATCGGGAATGACATCCCGACCTTGCCACCAAAGCTTGGTTAGGGAAGTACTTATCGATGGAGGACTTAGGTGATGCTACATTTAATGTAGGCATCGGGATCTCTACAGATCATTCCAAAAGGATTTTGGGCCTAAGTCAGGACATGTTGCTAAGTCAGAACATGTACATAGGTAAAGTGTTGAGAAAATCTCAATGCTTGATTCTAATAAAGGATACATACCCATGCGTCATGGCATTAAGCTCAGCAAGCTACAGAGTCCTAGTACTCCTGATAAGCTGAGCAGGATGAGTAAGATCCCTTATGCTTCGGTTGTCGGGTCCATCATGTATGCCAGGATGTGCACGAGACTGGAAGTCTCGTTTGCACTAAGTTGTACCAGGAGATTCTAATCTAACCCTGGCCAATTACGCTGGATTACTGTCAAAGGTCATCCTCAAATATTTGAGAAGGACCAAGGATACATTCCCAGTGTGTGGGGATATAGATAGAGAACTAGCAGTCAAAGGAAAAGTCGATGCTAGTTTTCAGACATATCCAGATGACTTCTAAATTCTGTCAGGATATATTTTGTGTTGAGTTGTGGCGCTTTCAGCTGGATAAGCTTTAAGCAAGCCAAAATTGCTAACTCTTCAACGGAGGCTGAGTATATAGCTGCAACAAAAGCAGTTAAAGAGGCCGTATGAATTACAAGCTTTCTAATCGGATTAGATGCAACGCCGCGAGCGTCTGATCCGATAAGCTTGTTGTGGGACAACACAGGTGCCGTAGCTATTGCTCAAGAGCCCAGATTCCACAACAGATCCAAACATATACTCAGCAGGCTTCACCTCGTGAGAGTTATCAAATATAGAGGTGATGTGGAGATTAAACACTATTCGAGTGATGATAATATGGCCGATCCCTTGACAAAGGCTCAGCCGCAGCCTAGGCATGAGAAACATGCAGGGTCTATGGGAGTAGATCAGAACTTAAATTGGAACCAGGGGCAAGTGGGAGATTGTTAGAGTTATGCCCCAGTCCAATATAAAAGTGATCTACAGATGTAATGTTTTATCATCTTTCCGAATAAATATATCGGCATATATTACTAATGTATTGTAGTAATATATCGAATGTAATTTGATCTATGTCATTATGTGTGTAACCACTAATAGTAGAACTATAGATCAGAAAGAATTACATTTGATGAGTCCCTGATCAGCTAAGCTTCTTTATGAAGCGATCAGTATGAGACTAACTCCTTGTGATCATGCTCTACTGATCATGGCAAAGTGTGTGCCGGAGTTATATCATAGATACCATCAGGTCAATGATATCGGACAACCCGATTGTGAGTATGTTGCATAGATCCAGTCATGAGATACTCACATATCGTAGCTTGTCATTATATCCTAAGATCAAGGAGTCTTCGTGTACATTATGTAACGAATACCTAAGTTTGACTTAGTCTAACGTTATATGTAAAAGAGTAACTATAACGGCTTTGATTGGCTTTGATATTGATTGCACTAGTGAACTCGAAAGGCGTCTGAGGGATTTATCATTCATACTTCGGTATGAGAAAGATATATGAAATTCCGAATCGTAGCCGAGTTAGGAAGTCGAACACAAAGTCTTAACTTGTGTATCGACTTCTTGTGGAAACCGTAAGCAAAGTAATAGACAGATAATAATAACGACACCAGAGATGATTACCCAGTTCGGTAACTCCGCACCTACGTCTGGGGGCACTTTGCCAGTGGAAAGGTTTTTCACTATAGGTTGTCAATAGTACAACTTCAAGCACCAACTAGCTATCACACAAGCTATTATCCTAAGCTACTATAGATCTCACCGTGAACAACCTCGACCAAGGGCCTCTCCCCCTGTCTTTGAGATCCTCTCAATTCCACCCTTCGAGCAAGCCTATGCTCGGTGTCGTTGTCTTCTTGGACGGAGTTGTGAATCTTCAATCACAAACAAAAACCCTAACCGATCCAAACACTTAGTCTTCGCGACTTTGTGTTTGACCGGAGCAAAGTCCGTTCTAGCGAATCTTAATCAGACTCTCAACACGCCGATGGTGCACGGTTAAGAGCTCTGAGAAATCTTTCAATTTAGAACAAGAACGGATTATCTGCTAATGGGAAGCCAAGGGCTTTTTATAGCAGCTCACATTCCTAATCCTTCTCGGACCAGGAACAAGAAAGTCAGGCAAGTTGTTGCCGCCTTCCACGACAGCTGGAAATCGTCTTGCCTGTTCTGACTTCCTGAATAAATCAGGCAAGTCGTTGTCGTTGCTGACGTGTTACTGCCAGCTGGAAGTCGTCTGACTTTGTCGACGTCACTCTCTTGTGCTCCAAGTCTTCGTGGCGTCTTTCTTCTTTCGCTCCAAGCTTCGTCGAAATAGGAAAGCTTTCAGTTCTTTCCTAATCTGTACTGTAACAAGTCGTTCCACAAGTTACGTAACTTGTTGTACGACTTCTTACTTTTGCGCTAAAAGCTTATGCCAACAATTAAACGTAGCAACAATCTCCCCTTTGGCAATTTTTTAGGCAAACACCTTTTTAAGCACATCGTCATCTTGTGGCAGTTACGCACAGCAAGTGATTTATCTTGTGGCAGTTACTCACAGCAAGTGATGTGACTTAAAACACATTTCAGGCACATCGTCACCTTGAGGCAGTTACGCACACAGCAAGTTATGTGACTTCTGATGCGACTTCTTGTGCGGTTTCTTTGGTGCTTAACTTCTGGAGCAGCTTCTGGAGCGGCTTCTGGAGCGACTGCTTCTAGCGCGACCTCTGGCACGACTTCTGGCGTAACTTCAGACGTTGCCTATCTATCTCCCCCTGTTTGTCTAACAATATTGCCAAAGGTAATCATACAATGAAATTCGACTAAACAGTAGGGTATAAACCCGCTCACACCATGAGCAAACTAAACAGCTCAAACATGAGCAAAATCCAGCTCAAAAACATGAGCAAATATCCAAAATCAAAAGTCATAAAGTGCGGAAAATAACTTGGACAAACCCCGAGAATTCAAGAGTGTGTGGAACAAAGTTTATCATAGTATATTCAGAGAAATACTTAAAATGACGTGGAGTCATCAACATCATCTTCAGCAGCAGGTGCAGAGCGGAGGTCATTGAGAAGAGCTTCACAGGTGACTTTGCGGTTTGATAGCATCGCAATTGACTTCTCCAGATCATCGATCATTTCCACCAATTCTTCCTCCATCCTAGTGCCAATTGGTCCTGAGGGTCGAGAGCTTGAACCAGCTCCTGATGTTTGGCCATAGGAAGTCCGAGGTCCTTCAACTGCTTCCCTTCGAAGTTCTTGAGGCTGATAGCAAGGGGCAGTGGCTTCTTACCCGGAATATCCGATTCTCGAACAATGTGAGGACATTGTTGGAGAAAGAGACCGGTGATCAATGAAGGAAACCCGATAGGAAGTTTGACAGCACATGATTTGGCGTGCTTGACTAGATGTTCAATGACATAAGCGCCAAAATCAAGAGAAGATTGTGTACCTATTTGGTATATGAGTTTAGCCAATTCGGTTTTGATGCTCGACCCGTGTGCAGAAGGCGCCCAATTTGCCAAGACAATGCGGTAAAGAATTGAGTATTTGGCAGTGAGATCAGTACCCGCAATTGTGTCTTTGACGGGCCAGACCTTCTTTCGTCCTCCAGTGATCTCGACCTCTACTTTGTTCAGGTGCGGGACTTCTGGAGTGACTTCTGGGTCTCCTCTGCCAAGATAGCCATTGATGGTTGAGGCAGAAATTTCGAAGCATTCTCCCCGAACGAACACCTTTCTGTATTCAGCATCTTCTGGATCATCAAATTCGCTTGAAAGATTGACAATAAACTCTTTGACCATTGCTGGGTAGAATGGCCCAATATTTATGACCGTGTTGGTCAGGCCTGCTCTTCGGATAAGTTCTACAATCAAGTTTATCCTCTGCGCCTCTATGGAGAGTTCTCTTTCTGGATAGATCTTGCGCTGGTAGACATACTGCCACTGAACGACATTGTCTACAGAGTGGAAAGAGACATTGTCTGTAGGGGCTTTAGGCACATACTTGGGGAGTTTCTGCCCACCCAATGCCTTTTTGACTCGTGGTAGCACAATCTGGGTGTCTTCTTCTTCAGATTCCTCTTCTTCTGGAGCAGAGGTTACTACAGTAGTCAGTGACTTCCTTCTTGACTTCTTCGGTTGTTTGGAAGCAGATGCTCCTCTTTTCTCTGCGGTTTTTCTCTTTTGGGTCAATCTCCTCGGTATTTGGGGTTCTTCTTCTTCATCGACCAACCTCCTTGTTGGTAGCTTCCTTCTTTCAGCCCTTTTGGGCACAACTTCTTCTTCCATGGCTTCTGCTACATCTTCTTCTTCTATACTGGTAATGTTCTCTACTGGTTGAGCAACTTCTGTGATGACTTCAGTTTCTTCATTTATTCCAGGTTCACTGTTCTGGACTACAGGTGGGTTGTCGGCTTTTTGCAAGACTTCTGTTGGTGGGGATTTCTCTGGCGTAGTTGCAGATTTTTGGGGGCTAGATTTATCTCCACAGACGGCTTCATGGTCCTCAGGGGCGAGAGTTCCTTGAGCCTCTACGGACACCTTTCTGTCTATGGTGTTTACTACAGAAGGAGTAGTAGAAGTACCTTGTGGTGGCGTCTGTGAAGTGTGAGAGCCTTCCTCTTATAGGTTGGCAGCTTTGTCCTTCTCTTCAGTGGAGGTAATCGCCTCTTCTGGTCAATCCTTAAGTTTCGCCGATCCTTCCCCAGGGAGATTTCTTCCACAAATCTTCACTCCATATTTGTTTGCCGTCGATTTGGAGGCCGACAACTTCTTGGCAATAACTTTTGCCCTCATTTTTGCTCGTAGCGTCTTGGAGGCAGATGGTATGCGCCCGCTTCTTGTTCCAACCATTTGCTTGATCGGTTTTGGTTTGGAAGAGCAAAGTTTTACAATTGAAAATTTGTTTAAGCCTTTCCCGAGGTGCCCTAGCAGTTTTGGGAAGATGGAGAGAATTGTGCAGGCTTTTTCTGCGGAAGTTGAAGAGGGTTGAGAGCTGATTGGATAGTCGTCAGTTTTTCCAATCATTCCCCTTTTTGAATTTTCAAACAAATAATTCCACCTGGGCTTCTGATAATGAGATTTGGGCCCGGATAGATTTTGTGGACCCTTGCTGGTCCAGATAGAGAGAGAGAGAGAGCAAAAATTCACTCAAAAGCTCTCCCTCTTCTCGCTTGACTTCTGGTTACTCGAGACAGCAAAGTCCAAGGGATGACCTCAGACTTTCAAACCTGTTAGCATCTAATGCTTTTGTAAAGATGTCTGCGACTTGTTTCTCAGTGGGTAGGTACTCAAGCTTTATTTTCTTGTCTTCTACAAGTTCTCGAATAAAGTGATGTCTGATGTCAATATGCTTTGTCTTGCTATGTTGGACTGGATTCTTTGATATGTTGATTGCACTGATGTTGTCACAGAACAAAGTCATGACTTCTTGCTTGACTCCATACTCTGCCAACATTTGTTTCATCCAAAGAAGTTGTGTGCAACTGCTTCCAGCAGCAATATATTCGGACTCAGCAGTAGACAGAGCAATGCAATTTTGCTTTTTGCTGAACTAAGACACAAGATTGTTCCCAAGGTAGAAGCAACCTCCAGAAGTACTTCTTCGATCTGGTGTGCTTCCCGCCCAGTCGGCATCACAGTATCCAACAAGAGTAGGAGAGGTATCAAAGGAATATAGCAAACCCAATTCAGTGGTTCCCGAGATGTACCTTATGATCCTCTTTGCATGAGCCAAGTGACTGACTTTTGGATTGGCTTGGTATCGAGCACGGACTCCCACGGAGTAAGCGATGTCGGGTCGACTTGCTGTTAGATAGAGGAGACTTCCTATGATGCTTCGATAAATGCTTTGATCAACTGATTCTCACATCTCGTCCTTTGTGCACTTGTCATGTGTGGCAATAGTAGTCCTCTTGTGCGAAGCTTTTTCTAACCCGAACTTTTTGACAATGTTCTTTGCGTATTTGCTTTGGGAGATAAATATTCCATCTGACATCTGCTTGATCTAGAAGCCTAGGAAGTATGTGAGCTCACCGACCATACTCATCTCAAATTCAGACTGCATATGTTGGACGAAACGTTCCACCATCTTGTCTGACTTCCCTCCAAATACAATGTCGTCGACATATATTTGAGCAATCATGATGTCCTTTCCTTCTTTCTTCACAAAGAAAGTTTTGCCTACTCCCCCTCGAATATAGCCATTCTGTACAAGAAATTGGGTAAGACGTTCATACCATGCTCGTGGAGCTTGTTTGAGACCATAGAGAGCTTTCTTTAGCTTGTAGACATGGTGAGGAGAGTCATGGTCTTCGAATCCCTTTGGTTGAGCCACATAGACTTCTTCGTTGAGATTTCCATTGAGAAAAGCACTCTTTACATCCATCTGATAGAGTTTGAAACACAGATGGCATGCGATGCCGCGAAGAAGTCGTATGGCTTCCAGTCTGGCTACTGGAGCAAAAGTTTCTTCAAAGTCGACTCCTTCTACTTGTGTGTATCCTTGAGCCACCAGTCTTGCTTTGTTTCGCTCGTCAGACTTGTTTTTGAATATCCACTTTGTCCCGATGATATTGACATTGTCAGGCTTGGGTACTAGTTCCCAGACTTCATTCCTTGCAAATTGAACCAATTCTTCTTGCATGGCGCACACCCAGTACTCATCATTGATGGCCTCTTGTATATTCTTTGGCTCAATTTTGGAAATAAAGCAAACGTTACCTATCATCTCTTGGTGGTCAAGAGATGCCTTTTGTCGAGTCCGAACTCCCTCATTAATGTCTCCAATCACATCCTGGGGTGGATGATTCTTCTGAATTCTTCTTGACGGAGCTCTTTGCCTTATAGGGGATGCCTCTTTATTCGGGATGCTTGGGCTTTCGTCTTCAGACTCTTTGTTGCGCTCATCGTCTTTGACTTCTGGTCTGACTTCTCCTGAGAGATTTAGGACTTCTTCGTCCTCGTCACTGGGTTGCTCGTTGCTGTCATCGATCACGACATTGATGGATTCCATGATAGTCCGGGTGCGTTTGTTGAATACACGAAAAGCCCGACTATTTCTGGAGTATCCGAGGCAGATGCCTTCGTCGCTTTTAGGATCCAATTTGCGTCGAGGTTCCCTATCTGCGAGTATGTAGCAGACTGATCCAAAGACATGGAAATATTTGACATTCGGCTTTCTCCCCCTCCATATTTAATAAAGAGTGAGCGAAGTTCCAGGGCGGAGGGTCACTCTATTATGAATATGGCATGCCGTATTCAAAGCTTCAGCCTAGAAGTGCTACGGGATG
The DNA here is from genome assembly GCA_963920655.1 of Geranium rotundifolium. NCBI lineage: Eukaryota > Viridiplantae > Streptophyta > Magnoliopsida > Geraniales > Geraniaceae > Geranium > Geranium rotundifolium. The sequence continues at coordinate 28,142,111 of OY987316.1, read as the reverse complement.
TCTTTGGCTAACATCATGACTCTTGCCATTTCTTGAAGAGTGCGATTTTTTCTTTCAACGATCCCGTTTTGCTGAGGAGTGATGGGAGCAGAAAATTCGTGTGCAATACCTTCAGCATCACAAAAGTTTGCGAAGCTGATGTTCTCAAACTCCTTTCCATGATCGCTCTGAAGTCGGACGACTTTCCCAATGACTTCTACTTTTTCTCGTTGAACTCTCCGACATAAGGCTTCAAAGACTGAGAAGGTGTCTGACTTCTCTCTGATAAAGTCCACCCAGGTGTATCTTGAGAAGTCATCTACACACACAAATATGTACTTCTTCCCTCCTAGACTTTCTACTTGCATCGGTCCCATAAGGTCAACATGAAGAAGTTCTAGAACACGAGAAGTAGTAAGATGTTTTACCTTCTTGTGTGACGTCTTGACTTGTTTCCCAATCTGGCATTCTCCACAGATTTTTCCTTCAATGATCTTGAGGTTGGGAACTCCAATGATCGCCTTTTTAGAGAGAATCTTTTGCATGCTCCTCTAATTGATGTGACCAAGTTTTTGATGCCATAGCTTTGTCTCTTGAGCTTTGGACAACAGGCACATTGTTGGCAATGTTGCGGCTGTTGGGGACCATAGATAACAATTGTCAAGGGACCTGTGGCCTGTCATGACTTCCTTCTGTTGTTCGTCTTTAACCGAGCACTTGTCACGAGTGAAGTGGACATCCAGAGTTAAATCGCATAGTTGACTTATGCTGATGAGATTTGTTGTGAGACCTTCTACCAGTAGAGCTTCTTTCAGACATGGTGAGTTGGGAAGATTGAGTTTTCCTTTTCCGAGTACTCTAGCTTTTACTCCAACTCCGAAAGTGACGAAGCTATTTGAGCAAGGTATTAAAGTGACCAAGAATAAGCTATTACCCGTCATATGTCGAGAGGATCCACTATCAAAGTACCAATCGTTGCTGGTCGAAGCCTTTAGAGCGGTGTACGCGATATTAGCTCGATAGTTGACCTCCTTAACTAGCCATTCCTTGCGAGGTTGTGCTTTCTTGACGGTGGTCCTTTGCTTGACAACGCTCCTTCCATATAGACGATAGCAGAAAGGTCGAATATGTCCTCTTCGTCCACAGTGATGACAAACCCAGTTATGTCTTTTGTTCTGGGTTTTTGAAGCGGCCAGGGTAAGAGATTTTTTAGTCGCTTGGTCAGGCGTGAAGTTAGGAGACTTCTGGGAGACAGACTTCTGAGGAACGAAGATGGTGTGCGATGATGAGGCTTCTTTCAAATATCCAAGACCTTTATGTTTCTCCTCGATAAGAGGTAGGGAGAGCTCGAAAGTCATTAGTGAGCCCATGAGCTCATCAAACTTCAGTGTATTCAAGTCATGGACTTCTTCGATGGCGGTGATCTTCATCTTGAATCTGGGATTTAGAGCTCTCAGCGTTTTTCTGACAAAATCTTCATCGGTCATAGGTTTGCCGAGTGAATATGATTCATTTGCCAGATCCTTGATGCGCACATTAAACTCCGCAATAGTCTCGTCTTCATTCATGGTCAGGGCCTCAAAGTTAGTTGTGAGGTACTGTAACTTCTGCTCTTTGACTTTGGAAGTACCTTCGTAGGCAACAGCAAGAGTGTCCCATGCAATTTTGGCGCTTGTGCACGTGTTGATGAGGCGAAACACATTCTTGTATACTCCATTAAAGATAGCATTAAGTGCACGAGAATTACCTAGGGCAGCTTCATCTTCTTCCGCGCTCCACTCCTTTTCTAGTTTGATGCTAGTTTGATTTCCATGAGCATCAGCATAGTGAGGTTCCTCCCATCCATTGATGATAGACTTCCAGGTTTTGCTGTCGAGGGATTTTAAGAAGGCACACATCCGTGCTTTCCAATATCCATAATTCGTTCCGTCGAGTACCGGTGGACGATTGACAGATCCTCCTTTCTTTGAATCCATATTAGCTACTCGGAATTTTGCAGGAAAATCACCTAAAAGAAAAGGTGCCTCCTCTGATACCAATTGAAATTCCGAATCGTAGCCGAGTCAGGAAGTCGAACACAAAGTCTTAACTTGTGTATCGACTTCTTGTGGAAACCGTAAGCAAAGTAATAGATAGATAATAATAACGACACCAGAGATGATTACCCAGTTCGGTTACTCTGCACCTACGTCTGGGGGCACTTTGCCAGTGGAAAGGTTTTTCACTATAGGTTGTCAATAGTACAACTTCAAGCACCAACTAGCTATCACACAAGCTATTGTCCTAAGCTACTATAGATCTCACCATGAACAACCTCGACCAAGGGCCTCTCCCCCTGTCTTTGAGATCCTCTCAATTCCACCCTTCGAGCAAGCCTATGCTCAGTGTCGTTGTCTTCTTGGACGGAGTTGTGAATCTTCAATCATAAACAAAAACCCTAACCGATCCAAACACTTAGTCTTCGCAACAAGTGTACAGTAATGAACACTCAACTAGAGGAACTGATGATTGGACTTAGGTCACAAGACAACTGCTATCTATGGTCCCCAACAGCAGCTCATGTACCTACTTAATGCCTTATATCCAAAACACAAGAAACCAAGCTCTGGCACCAAAAGCTTGGACACATAAATCTAAGGAGCATGTAGAAGATTTTATCCGAAAAGGCCATCATCGGAGTTCCAGATTTAAAATTCATTGAAGGAAAAATCTGCGGAGAATGTCAGATAGGAAAACAAGTCAAAACTTCACACAAGATGGTACAACATCTTACAACCTCTCGAGTCCTAGAACTTCTGCCTGTAGATCTCATGGGACCTATGCAAGTTGAAAGTCTTGGAGGTAAGAAATGCATATTTGTTGGTGTGGACGACTTCTCAAGATACACTTGGGTGGAGTTTATTCGAGAAAAGTCATATACAATCTCAGTCTTCGAATATCTATGTTGAAAATTTCAACGAGAGAAAGGAGAGAAACCATTGGCAAAATTGTGAGACTCAGAAGTGATCATGGACGAGAATTCGAGAACATAAGCTTTGCAAACTTCTATGATGCTGAAGGAATTGTCCATGAATTCTCTGCTCCCATTACCCCTCAACATAATGGGATTGTTGAAAGGAAGAACCGAACACTTCAAGAAATGGTTAGAGTCATGATGTTAGCCAAAGTCATCCCTACACGCTTTTGGGCAGAGGCACTCAACACGACTTGCCATATTCACAATCGTGTCACCCTTCATCCAGGTACCTCGGTAACACTTTAATATGAAGGGGGAGAAAACCTAACGTCAAGTATTTTCATATCTTTGGGTCAGTATGATATATTCTGGCTGATAGAGAACCATGACAAAAACTTGATCCTAAAAGCGATGAGGGAATATTTCTCGGATACTCCATGATGGAATCTATAAATGTGCTTATCGTGTCTTCAACAAACGAACCAGTCGTGCTTATCGTGTCTTCAACAAACGAACCAAAACCATGATGGAATCTATAAATGTGGTTGTTGATGACAACATTCCTGAGATGCCTAACAACGATGAAGAAGATATCCCGAACACTCTAGATGTCTGTGACAAAGCAGGCAACTCAGATCCACCAAACACTCCAGATGTCGGTGACAAAGCATGCAACTGAGATCCTAAAAACAAAGCTAACATCAGTCCTTATAAAAATGATCTTTTCACGACAAAACAAAGAATCCCATCCAGAAAGGTCCAAAAGAATCACCCAGCTCAGTACATAATCGGTGATGTCAATGAAGGTGTATGTACCCGACAAAAGGCTCCGGTAAACTACAGAGAGATGATAGGTAATATCAATTTTGTTTCAAAAATTGAACCTAAAAATGTGCAAGAAGCCATCAACGATGAATACTGGGCATGTTCCATGCAAGAAGAACTGGTTCAATTTGAAAGAAATGTTGTGTGAGAATTAGTACCCAAGCCTGACTATGTTAATGTCATCGGGACAAAGTGGATCTTCAAGAACAAGACTGGTGAACAGGGATGTATCACTCGAAATAAAGCTAGACTTGTGGCACAAGGATACACACAAGTAGAATGAGTGGATTTCGACGAAACATTTGCTTCTGTAGCCAGACTTGAGGCTATCAGACTTCTTCTCAGCATTGCCTGTCATATACAAATCAAACTCTATCAGATGGACGTAAAGAGTGATTTCCTGAACGGATATTTAAACGAAGAAGTCTATGTTACTAAACCAAAAGGATTTGAAGATCACAACTCACCACATCATGTCTACAAGCTTAAGAAATCCCTATACAGTCTCAAACAAGCACCTCGAGTCTGGTATGAACGTCTAACACAGTTTCATATTCATAATGGATATACTCGAAGGGGAGCTGACAGAACTCTATTCTTGATGAAAGAAGAAAGCAGCATTATGATTACTCGAATTTATGTTAATGACATTGTGTTTGGAGGAATGTTGGACAAAATGGTGGAACATTTTGTTCAACATATGCAATCTGAATTCGAGATGAGCATGGTCGGTGAGCTAACCTACTTTTTAGGTTTCCAGATCAAACAAATGGATAATGACATCTTTATCTCCCAAAGCAAGTATGCCAAGAACCTTATAAAAAATTTTGGTTTGAAAAAGGCTTCACACAAAAGAACTCCCATCGCTACCCATGTAAAGCTCACCAAGGATGATCAAGGTGAACTTGTTGATCAAAGTCCCTATCGAAGCATCATTGGAAGCCTATTATACCTTACAGCAAGTCGTATGGACATTGCTTTCTCAATAGGAGTTTGTGCTCGCTACCAAGAAAACCCAAAGACTAGCCATCTAGTTCAAGCCAAGAGGAATATCCGATATATATCAGGTACAACTGAGTTAGGCACATTATACTCTTTCGACACATCCTCTACTCTAGTAGGATATTGTGATGCTGATTGGACAGGAAGTACGTCTGATCAAAAAAGTACCTCTGGTGGATGTTTTTATCTTGGGAATAATCTTGTCTCCTGGTTCAGCAAAAAGCAAAATTGCATAGCTCTATCTACTGTTGAGTCCGAGTAAATTGCTGCTGGTAGTAGCTGCACTCAGCTTTTATGGATAAAGCAGATGCTTGCAGAGTATAATGTCAAACAAGATGTCATGACATTGTACTGTGACTACATTAGTACTATCAATATCTCGAAGAATCCTGTGCAACATAGCAAGACTGAGCACATAGACATCAGGCACCACTTCATTCGAGAACTTGTGGAAGACAAGAAAATCAAGCTAGAGTATATTCCTATAGAGAAAGAGCTTGCTGAAGTCTTTACAAAGGCATTGGACACAAATCGGTTTGAAAGTCTAAGGTCCTCCCTTGGACTATGCTACCTTGAATAATGTTCGTCAAGGAAGAGAAGGGAGAGAGCTTTGTTGATTTGTTTTCTCTCTCTCTAGAAGGACTACTAGGTTCCACAAAATCAAATTCGGGCCCAATTATCCAAAGCCCGTTTCAGTTTGTTTCCAAAATAAAAGAATAAAAAAAGGGGAAACGGAGATCTTTTGTCATCTAGTGACAAGACGTGCAGCCTATCATAGCCTGACTCTTCGGCTACACAGCAGAAAAACGCTGCCTCTTTCCTTAGTTCTTGGTCTCTCTCTCTCCCAACACTCTCCATAACGCTTAGGGTTTCTACTACTCACAATCCATCACTATGTTCACCAAACAGAAATCTCTCACCAAAATTCTCTGAAACCTCTCTACCTAAAAACCAACAATGGTGAGGATCAAGCACGTCGCAAAACGAATCAGAACCTTTAAACCAACCCAGAACCAATATGGCGTCAAGGTGCGCGGAGGAGAAAGATCTAAAGAAAAATCTAAACTAACCCGAGAGGTGCCATTGTTCGTACCCTCTCGCCTCTCAGACGAAGAGAGTGACAACGAAATCTCTCCACTAAAAAGACGATCAGGTAAACCTAAAACTCATAGATCCCCAAATGACATCGTGGAAGTCACGATCGACGAATCGGATGAAGAATCTCCAAGCGAGGACAATGCCCCTCTTAGAAAATTGCTAACCAAAAGGAACAAGGAAGTAACCCCTGAACGGAAAGGGAAAAAAAAGCTTCATAAAAGGGTGAAGCATCGGTGTCAACCTCTGGCAGAAGCAAGAAGAAAAGAACCAACGATTTTGAGGAACAAGAAGAAGAAACCCACGAAGAAGAGGAGTTGCACACTCCCAGTACTAAGAAGAGGCTAAGACTGCCAAAAGATGTATCTGACGTGCCCATAGATAATGTTTCATTTCACTGTGTTGAAGGGGCTAGCATATGGAAGTATGTGTGCAATCACACAATATTCCCTGAAAAGGAACTGTCTGTTGACACCAAAGGATTGAAGGTCATCATGGAACTTCTAAAAAGTGCACAGCTCATGAAGACTGTCTCAGACATCGGGCCATACTTGTTAAGATTATGCCCTAATTCAATGTAATTCCTCAATGTATATTGTAATGTATATCATTTTTCGATCTAATAAAAGGAATTATATTACTAATGTGTTGTAGTAGTATATTGAATGTAATTTGATCTATGTCATTATGTGTATAACCACTTATAGTAGAACTATAGATCATAAAGAATTGCATTCGATGAGTCCCTGATCAGCTAAGCTTCTTCAGAAGCGATTAGTATGAGACCAACTTTTTGTGATCATGCTCTACTAATCATGGCAAAGTATGTGCCGGAGTTATATCATAGATATCATCAGGTCGATGATATTGGACAAACCGATTGTGAGTATACAGCATAGATACTGTCATTAGATACTCACAGATCCTAGCTTGTCATTATATCCTAAGACCAAAGAGTCTTTGTGTGCACTGTGTAACGAATAACTGAGTTTGACCTATTATAACGTTACCTATAAAATGGTAGCCATAACGGCTTTGATTGGCTTGGTTATTAATTGCAATAGTGAACTCGAAAGACGTCTGAGGGATTTATCACTCATACTCCAGTATGAGAAAGATATCTGTTTGGGCCACTTCATGAGTATGACTGAAGAAAGAGCATGGCCATGCAGGTGATACCTTAGTATCAGTTTTCAGTCATCTTAGATATCAAGAAACAGTGATTGATAAATTAGGGTGACGGTTCTATGCCAATTCCTCAATCTAGATGTCGGTTTGATAAACGAACAGTGACAAGTACGATAAAAGGTTGTGTCGAATAATCAATAATCACGAACGTTGGGTAATCATAATGTCTTGCTAGAGACCACTTATGATGGAAAGGGTAAAATAGTAATTTTACCAGTCTGCCAACGGGTCGTGAGCCTAGAGGGTCACACACTTTAAGTACGATGTGTGACAAACAAGCATGGATGGTAATTGAGAGAATCCGCTTTTCAATTTAGTCAAATTGAAAACGATTCGGTTGATTTTCGGTCTAGGTTTATTAACCAGACGGTTGAAGAAATCAAGTTAGAGAGATTGGACCGGTTTAGCTAACCCATCATTAGAACTCAATTAAATGAGTTTTAATTTGGATTTGGCTAAGTGGGCTTGAAGCCCATTTGGGGTTTCATTTATGAACGAGGTTTAAATGTGATCAAGGGAATAATGGGGTTTATTGTGTAATTAATAAAAGATATTAAAAATTAGATTTTATTAAATACACAATATTCTTTCCCTAATTTTTACTCTGATTTTCGGCAACCCCCATCAATCCCTCTCCCATATTCGGCCGACCCTCCCTCTACACCATTCCCGATTGTTCTTGTCCAATTCTTCACAAAATCATTAGCAAGAGAGTGTGAAGAAACCTAGCCTAGGTATTGTGCTTGTGTGGATTTGCTAGAGAAACACTAACTTTGTGTTCTAGATCGATTCAAAGGTAATATTTTCATATTTCGAAAATACATGTATGCTGAATTTTAACAATAAGATCCTATGTTTTTATTCGATTCACATGGTTATTTCCATCTGCTGCATGAAATTAATATATGGAACCCATGGGAATCCCTTTCAGTGGTATCAGAGGATGAGTTAATTTTGTATTTAATTCAATATGCATGATCTGATTTTGATTTATATGTTCATCGGTTGAATTTGCATTAAATTGAAAAAAAAATCAAATTTTAATTGTTTTGAAAAATTGAAAAAAAAATTATTTTGGTGCTGTTTGGGGTTAGCCATGGCTAACCAGGGTCGAGACCCTTGGTGGACCACGGAATGCCCTAGGGAAGACCATGGTCGGCACCTAGGGCCAACCAGGTTGCCCTAGGGCGACTATGGCAGCCCTCGCGGGCCACCATGGTTGCCTCGCGGGCAACCAGGGTCTGCCCAAGGGGCGACCATGGCAGTCTTCGCGGGCCACCATGGTTGCTCCCATGGGCGACCCCGGTCAGTCCTGCGGGCCACCATGGTTGCCGCCGCGGGCGACCTCGGTTGGGCCGGTTCGGCTCGACCATATTCGAGCTGAACCGGCCGGTTCGCAAGAATATTTAAAGCCCTAAAAATTTTTAATTTTTAGATTTAGTTTGGTTTCGATAAACCAGCATGAACCGGTTCAAAATTCAATTAATTAATAAAAATTCATGTGGAAGCTCCACTTGATAAGCATGATGAGTAATCACATGATCTTTGATAACTTGACGTTTTCCACATGATGTATAGCTAAGTCATCTATATTTTAATTTCGATTTTGCAACATGCGTGTTGCTAAGTTTTTTGTTGTAGTAAATACGGCCTGCGTGTCGTGATTTGTGTAGTTACGACGGTTTTAGAGATAGGCTGATTTTTAAAGGAATTCAAGAAACATGTTACAAAAAATGTCGAACCATCTTCTGCGAAATCTTGTGTAACATTGTTGACGGCGTCTCGGCAAACATCCTGATCGACAGAAATCAGGAAAGTGCAGATTCGACAGAGAAGCAAGAAAACGATTAGGAAAGTGCAGAACGATTCCTAATCTGAAAAGGAGAAAGACGGCGATTAAGAGGAAACCCTTTAGGATTAGTACTCATCCACGATTGCTATAAAAGCTTAGGCTACCCCCTTAGCAATGGTGTGGTTCTTTATTTGTTTCCTAGCAACAATTTGCAAGGTTCTTAGACGTGAAGGTTTGCGGGCTGAGAAATTGCAGATTGAGCTTAGGATGTTGTGTATCACATAACTATAGAGAGTTAGGCGATTGAGGGTTTACTGAAGTCGTGAGTTGAAGACTGCACGCAACCACCAAGCTTGAAGAAGACTTGAAGACGACAGAGCAAGGCGATTGCTCGAAGAGTGGAATCAAGACGTTCTTGGATTCAGGGGGAGACCCTGAGATAGATTGCACTGTAAGACGTAGCATAAAGTATAGATCTAGGAGTGATCACAGGTACTTGTATGTTCTGACGGATTACTGATAAGTGAAATCTTTCCACTAGGCTGAGAGCCCCCAGACGTAGGTGACGTTGCACCGAACTGGGTAAACAATCTGCTGTGTCATTACTTATAGCTTTATACTTACTGTCCTGCATTATCTACGCAAGAAGTCAGACACAACGTTATAGCATTCTGTGTAACATTGTGTGTGGCATCTTGCACGACTAGCTGATCAGAATTTCAATTGGTATCAGAGTAGGCACCTATAGCTTTAGGTGAGTTCCTAAACAAATATTTTGGTCAAAGATGGACAATACCAGAGAAGGAGGATCCATAAATCGACCACCTGTTCTAGATGGAAGCAACTATGGCTATTGGAAGGCTCGAATGTGTGCCTTCATGAAGTCACTAGACAACAAGACATGGAAGGCTGTACTCAATGGTTGGAATGCACCACAACTCAGTGACAGTGATGACAATCCTATCGGCCCAAAACCAGAAAAAGACTGGACCGATGATGAAGATGAAGAATCACTGGGAAATTCTCGAGCTCTGAATGCTATCTTCAATGGTGTTGACAAGAACGTGTTCAGACTAATCAACACATGCACAACTGCCAAATCAGCATGGAACATCCTGGCCGTAACATATGAAGGAACAACTAAGGTTCGAGAACAAAAACTGCAATACCTGACTACCAACTTCGAAGCCCTCATCATGAAAGAAGACGAATCAATTGCAGATTTCAATGTTCGCATTCGTGATCTAGCCAATGAATCCTATTCTCTGGGAGAACCAATGTCTGATGAAAAATTGGTAAGAAAAACCCTACGTGCAATTAGCCCTAGGTTCAAGATGAAGATCACAACAATTGAAGAAGTTCATGACCTCAAGGTCCTGAAGTTTGATGAGCTGATGGGGTCTCTAATGACCTATGAGTTGTCTCTACCCAACATCGACAAAAGGAACAAAGGAGTTGCTTTCAAAAGCTCAACACACAAGCAACCAGATCCTGAGGATTCGGATTCTGATGAAGACATCGAGGCTACAATGGCCCTTCTCACAAAAAATTATAACAAAGCCATGAGAAGATTTAGTCGAATGGGTGGACGGAATGTCACAGCAAATGCCAGAAATAAAGCTCCACAAAAAGCTCAAGTTGGAGGTAGTCTTGAAAGAGCAAACAGGAGTGGGGAAGAAAACAAAAACAAAGGACTTCAATGTCATGAGTGTGAAGGATTCGGCCACCTCCGTAGAGAATGTCCAAATTTCCTCAAACAACAAAAACGAGGATACAATGCCACCCTATCAGATGATGACAATGAAGATAGTGGATCTGAAGAGGTAAGCAACTTTGTTGCATTCACTACTACTACTCCTACATGTAATGTTGATAACGCTGTCGACATCAATGATGATCCAACTCCAAATGAGAATTGGACTAAAGAGCAACTAGTCGAGGCTTACAAAGGCTTGCACACCAGATGGATCAAGGAAACTCTGATACTTGATCAACAAGGCGAAAGGATCATTAGTCTTACCAGCGACAAGTCAAGATTTCTAGAGACGATCGTGGGGCTGAAACGAGAGATCACCAGACTTAATGGAGAAATTAGTCTCATGACTAAATCGGTAAAGATGATGAATCCGAGCACAGAAAGCCTTGACAAGATTTTATCAGTGGGAAAACAGTCCAAAGATACGACGGGACTAGGGTACACACATGCTGTCCCCTCAACGGCAGGGACAAAGTTTATCCCACAACAAGCCATAGCTGACAAGAAACTACTGGATGCCCCAACACATCCTACAGGACGACCTACAACGAAAGCCATAACATTGTCTACAACCTGTTCTTGTCAAGTAACTGCCAGAAGACATCCTCCACGCAGACAACAAAGCTACAGAAGACCAGCTTATCAATATCAATGGATATGCCATTACTATCGTCAACCTGGTCACATCAGACCTTTTTGTTTTCAACTTCTTGAGAGGAAGCAAGCTCAGCTACAACAAAAGAAATATCAAAGGCATCTCTCATCTCCTCCGAAGACATCCCGCCTTGAATGGAGACCTAAGAACCTGGTCTATCGAGCTAATGTTGCATATACATCCTTAAGTGCTTCAACAAACAAGGACTGGTATCTCGACAGTGGATACTCTCGACACATGACAGGTACTCTAGATTTTCTCTCTGATCTTAAACTATATACAAACAACTTTGTTACGTTTGGAGATGGGATTCGAGTTCGAATTATCGGAAAAGGAGTACTTAAGCATCCGGGAGCCACCTGCCTGACTGAAGCATTACTTGTAGAAGGACTTAAAGCAAACTTGATTAGCATCAGTCAGATTTGTGATCAGGATTCAGAAGTGAAATTCACGAAAGAAGGCTGTATAGTTAAAGACCTTAATCACATCACTATTCTACAAGGAGTTCGCTCAGCAGATAATTGCTACATCTGGTCACCCGAGACACATATCGAAGCAACCAAGTGCCTTGTCTCCAAAGCAGAAGAAACCAAACTGTGGCACCGAAAGCTTGGACATCTAAATCTCAGAAGTATGCAGAAGGCAATCTTAGAGCAGGCAATTACAGGAATCCCAAACCTGAAAATAATAGAAGGAAAGATCTGTGGGGAATGTCAGATTGGAAAGCAAACCAAGATGTCACACAAGAAGCTTCAGCATATCACCACCTCTCGGGTACTTGAGCTGATACATGTTGACCTCATGGGACCAATGCAAGTTGAAAGTCTTGGAGGAAAACGATATGTCTTTATGTGTGTAGATGATTACTCACGATACACTTGGGTTGACTTCCCTCGTGACAAATCAGACACCTTCTCAATCTTCAAGAATCTATGCATCCAAGTCCAACGAGAAAAAGGAGAGACAATTGGCAAAATCATCCGCCTTCGTAGTGATCATGGTCGAGAGTTTGAAAACAGCAAGTTTGCGGACTTCTGCAATTTAGAAGGGATAGCGCATGAATTCTCAGCACCAATCACTCCCCAACAGAATGGCATTGTTGAGCGCAAAAACAGAACTCTACAGGAGATGGCTAGAGTAATGATGTTGGCTAAAGACATCTCAACTCACTTTTGGGCAGAAGCATTTAACACAGCTTGCCATATCCACAATCGAGTCACTCTCAGACCAGGTATGTCAGTAACTCATTATGAAATATAGAGGGGGAGAAAGCCCAATGTTAAGTACTTCCATATATTCGGCTCCACCTGTTATATTCTAGCTGATAGAGAGCCTCGTCAAAAGCTTGACCCAAAAAGCGATGAAGGCATCTTCCTTGGCTATTCAAGGAATAGTCGCGCATACCGAGTCTTCAACAAACGAACCTAGACCATGATGGAATCAATCAATGTTGTTGTTAATGATGACTGCGAAGATGCCTCAGAAGATGCGACGGACGAAGACGGAGCCTATCCGCCCAACAATGTCAGAAAGAATGCTACTCCAAATGTCAGAGAAGATGCTAGCAGCAAAACAGAAGATGATGCTGCCAATGACGAAGTAGTTCCTGAAACCAGCAACAAGAATCCCTCACGAAGAGTCCAGACTAACCATCCTATCTCTGGAGTTATTGAAAACCTGAATGAAGGCGTACGGACTCGGTCAAAAGCTCCTGAAGATTATAACGAGATGATAGGAAATATTTGCTTCGTTTCAAAGACAGAACCCAAAAACATCAATGAAGCCATCAATGATGAGTATTGGGTCAATGCTATGCAAGAAGAGCTGATTCAATTTGAGAAAAATCAGGTATGGGAACTGGTGCCCAAACCAAGTTAAGGAAGCATCATAGGCACTAAATGGATCTTCAAGAACAAATCAGATGAGCTTGGCAACATCACTCGCAATAAAGCCAGGTTAGTTGCTCAAGGGTATACTCAAATTGAGGGTGTCGACTTCGATGAGACCTTTGCTCCTGTGGCAAGACTTGAAGCAATCCGTCTCCTGCTAGGGATATCATGCCATCTACAGATAAATCTCTACCAGATGGATGTCAAAAGTGCGTTCTTGAATGGGGATCTCAATGAAGAAGTATATGTGTCACAACCCAAAGGATTTGTTGACCCTCACTATCCTGATCATGTGTATAAACTCAAGAAAGCTCTTTATGGGTTGAAACAAGCACTAAGGGCTTGGTATGAAAGGCTCACAAAATTCCTCGTCCAAAGTGGCTACACTAGAGGGGGAGTCGACAAGACTTTATTTGTGAAGAATGAAGACAGGAATCTAATGATAGCTCAAATCTATGTCGATGACATTGTGTTTGGAGGGATGTCAAGCAAGATAGTAGAGATATTTATTCAACAGATGCAATCAGAATTCGAGATGAGCATGGTGGGAGAGCTCACTTATTTTCTAGGCTTCCAAATCAAACAACTAAAGGATAGCATCTTTGTATCTCAGAGCAAATATGCGAAGAATATTGTCAAGAAGTTTGGGCTAGAGAAAGCCTCACATAAAAGGACACCAGCAGCTACACATGTCAAGCTAACTAAAGATGATCCAGGAGAAGCTGTCGACCAACACCTATACAGAAGCATCATCGGTAGTCTTCTCTACCTCACTGCAAGTCGACCAGATATTGCCTACTCTGTCGGAGAATGTGTACGATATCAAGCTAATCCTAAGGTTAGTCATCCATCCCAAGCCAAAAGAATTATTAGATATATCTCTGGGACTACAAACTTGGGTTTATTATACTCATTCGACACATCCTCTACCTTGGTGGGGTATTGTGATGCCGATTGGGCTGGAAATACATCGGATAGGAAAAGCACATCTGGAGGATGCTTCTTCCTTGGCAACAACCTCATATCATGGTTTAGTAAGAAGCAAAACTGTGTTGCTCTTTCCACTGCCGAATCGCAGTATATTGCTGCCGGGAGTAGCTGTACACAACTACTTTGGATGAAGCAGATGTTAGTCGAATACAATGTCAGACAGGATGCCATGACTTTATATTGTGATAATGTCAGTGCTATCAACATCTCCAAAAACCCTGTCCAACACAGCAAGACCAAACACATTGATATTAGACATCACTTCATTCGAGAATTGGTCGAAGACAAGAAGATCATCCTAGAGCACATTCCCACAGAGAAGCAACTTGCTGATATTTTCACAAAAGCATTAGATGCAAGCAGATTCGAGGATCTCAGATCATCACTCGGTCTGTGCACCATCAGTGAACAATAAGAAGTTGCAGAAACGGTTGAGAGGAGTTAGTTGGTGCCTCTTCATGAACCGGTCGAAAATCCAACAAATGTCATTGGGCCAAGCATATCAAAAGCACATATAAAAGAAAAGGAAGATACGCTCAGACGCTAGAAAGATTTGAATCTTTTTTTTTTTCAAAACCTAGTCTGCCTCTCTCTTCTGTATTTGCTCTCATCTCCTTCGCCATTCACTCTCTGCTAATCTCTCAAACAACAATGGTGAAAACTCGAAGCACAGTAGCCCCAAAGGAAGCCACCGATTCAAAGAAAGCTGAATCTAAAGGCTCCAGAAGCAGTAGAGCGAAAACAAACAAGCATGGAGTGCGAATTAAAGGGCCAAAAACCCTAAAGAAGTCAGAAGAAATCCTCAAGGATGCTTCACCAGAGAAAGCCCCAATGCCAGCTTTTACTCGAGTTCCCAAAAAGTCCCGGACCGGAAGCGCTGCCTTCTCAATGTCTGACCTAACTGGGCCAGAAAGAGAGAATGATCTTGGCCAGGAAAATTGAGAAGCCTCCATGCAAATCGTCGCAGTTCCAACACCAACAGGTAACGATTTCTCTGCCGATACCTCTAGAAGCAGTGATTTGTTAGAATCACTACTGGAAAACCAGGACCCACCTCAAGAAGGTGTGGTAGAAGAACTGATACGTCCGGAAGGAGAAAAGGAGGATCTAACTCCGGTCAGTCATGGGCTGGAACGCATTGCGGAAGGAGAAGGAGGAGAAGAAGAAGGAACAGATGTCATACCAAAAGCCACTGAAAAAGTTGTAGAAGATGAAGAAATAGCTGACTCAGAAGAAGCCGAGGAAGAAGAAGAGAAAGAAGAAACCAGAAACGGAGAGACCGATCTGGAAGAAGCTGAGAAGAACAAGGATGCCACCACTAACAACACAGAAGAAAACCCTCTGGATGCCAGAGAAGATGTCATGGAAGAAGCTGCTGAGACGGCACACACAGTCCTATCGTCCCTGAAGAAAAAGTTTCTAGAAGAAACTGAAAGTTTGGCTGTTATGGTTGGAAAACTAAAAGAAACAAGGAAAAGAAAGGAGGCTAAGGATGTTGGAGGACCCATCAACAAAAAGAAAAAATTGTATGTCAAAGAAAAGGGGAAGAAAGTGATCCCCACAAGGAGGTTGATAGATGAATCTACTGATGATGACGTTGAAGAGGTTCCTGCTGAGGAAGAAAGGAAGAAGATGGCCAAGAACACTGTGAGTGTAACTTACGACAATGTGTCGTTTCACTCAGCAGAAGGTGCAAAGAGGTGGGAATTTGTGTTTCAGAGAACGGCGTACCTAGAGAAGACACTGTCATCGGAGCTGCTCGGGCTATAGGCCATTATACAGCTCTTGGAGAAGGCAGAATTAATGAGAACCGTCTCAAACATTGGTAACCACTATCCCCTCTTGGTTAAGGAGTTCATTGCAAATTTGCCTACCACGTTTGGTACCCCAGATGCTCCAGAGTTTGATAAGGTATATGTCAGAGGCATTCGCTTTGACATCCCCTCTGACATTATCAATGACTTCCTGGGAAGGAAGAGGGTTCGATCTGTGCCACCACCCGACCTAAGCAAAGTCCTCCGTGAGATCACTAGAGATAAAAGCAGAACATGGCCATCCAAAGGCACCGTGGCAGCATCAGATCTGACTTCCAAGTACTCCATTCTCTTCCGGATTGGAGTGGCAAATTGGGCGCCCTCGACCCACGCATCATCTATCAAACCTGAGCTGGCAATACTGATATACCAAATAGGTACTGGATCTAAACCTGACTTTGGACAATTTGTGATTGATCATCTTGTTCGCCATGCTAGATCTCTTGCTGTGAAAATTCCCATAGCCTTTCCATCCCTTATCTCTGAATTACTTGTACATCAACACCCTGGAGTGTTGAAACCATCGGATAAGGTGGGCAAAAGAGAAGGACTGATTATGGTGAGCCACAAGTTGTTTGAAGGGAAGCATGCTCCTGATCTTGTCAGGCCGGAAGCCAAGGCAAAGACCAGTAGAGCCACAAGTGCCGTCCCTCTCACCCGGACCACCAGCAGGGATGCCGTCATGCTCAAACGAGAAATTGTTGTGCTTGATGAGGACATTGCAAACTTAAAGACTGCTCTGAAGCACCTCTCGCAGCGCCGAACTCACTGCGCCAACCTGCTGCAATCCATGTCTCCTCCAAGCTCTGAAGATGATAACACAAATGATCCAGAAGATGCTACCCAAGAAGCCTCCACAGAAGCAACAGAGACTGCAAGTTCCAACAGCAGCTCTATTTAAAATTTCATGAAACTCTCAGACTCTTGAACCACTGAACAATTTTATCTTTGTAATATTTGGTGAACAATGTATCACGCTTACTCTCAACAGCTGATTGAGAGCAAGTGTGAGTTATGTCTGGTTTATTTTGCTTATTTCCCGGATTTGTTGCAATATTTGTTTATACTTTGGCTCTTTTTGAGCCAGCAAGGGGGAGTAAGTTTAAATAAGATATACGCGCGCGATGATACAAGAAAGAAAGATCGCGATGATACAAGAAAGAAAGATAGAGACGACGCGACGCGAAGACACAAGACGCGATGATACGTGCAACACTGCCGATCGACGAGACGACAAAAGTGATGCAGAATGCGACGCAGAAGACGACAAAGAATGTTGTCCTTAAAAATAGCCAAAGGGGGAGATTGTAGTTACGACGGTTTTAGAGATTGGCTGATTTTTAAAGGAATTGAAGAAACATGTTACAAAAAATGTCGAAGCATCTTCTACGACATCTTGTGTAACATTGTTGACAGCGTCTCGGCAAACATCCTGATCGACAGAAATCAGGAAAGTGCAGATTCGGCAGAGAAGAAAGAAAACGATTAGAAAAGTGCAGAACGATTCCTAATCTGAAAAGGAGAAAGACGGCGATTAAGAGGAAACCCTTTAGGATTAGTACTCATCCACGATTGCTATAAAAGCTTAGGCTACCCCCTTAGCAATGGTGTGGTTCTTTATTTGTTTCCTAGCAACAATTTGCAAGGTTCTTAGACGTGAAGGTTTGCGGGCTGAGAAATTGCAGATTGAGCTTAGGATGTTGTGTATCACATAACTATAGAGAGTTAGGCGATTGAGGGTTTACTGAAGTCGTGAGTTGAAGACTGCACGCAACCACCAAGCTTGAAGAAGACTTGAAGACGACAGAGCAAGGCGATTGCTCGAAGAGTGGAATCAAGACGTTCTTGGATTCAGGGGGAGACCCTGAGATAGATTGCACTGTAAGACGTAGCATAAAGTATAGATCTAGGAGTGATCATAGGTACTTGTATGTTCTGACGGATTACTGATAAGTGAAATCTTTCCACTAGGTTGAGAGCCCCCAGACGTAGGTGACGTTGCACCGAACTGGGTAAACAATCTACTGTGTCATTACTTATAGCTTTATATTTACTGTCCTGCATTATCTACGCAAGAAGTCAAACACAACGTTATAGCATTCTGTGTAACATTGTGTGTGGCATCTTGCACGACTAGCTGATCAGAATTTCAATTTGTATTTATTTATTTTATTTAAATTCGTAATCACGAAAACCTACGCAAGATACAAGTCAAGAGGAAGACTCGAAGTCTGGAGGAGGCTCGAAGCCAGTGGGAGTCCACAAGAATGGAGCAAGTCTGGACCTTGAAGACCAAGTCTTTAGGATCAGTTTTGCTACATTCTTAGGAACCTAAGATGGGCTTAGTTATGCATGATTTACTGTTACATTTGTATGTTGCATATATACATGAATGTATGATAGTTTTTATATACAAGTTTACGTTTGATTAATTATCACCCACATGCAAAGATTAAAAACCCGGTATTAAATTAGACTTGCATGTAACCTGATAAGGGATCATCTTTGCATGGATTTGCAATTGATGATTCCAGATTAAGATTATATCGATATACAATCAGAATAATATAATTCACTTAAACGCAAATAATTACAAGTCAATCGTTATACCATCCAATTTTGGGCACTCAAAAGGGCTTTGAGCCTATGGATGTCGGTACGCCTCCGCGTAACATTCATAGAGGAGAAGTCTGGATGAGATGGGTAGTTCTGTGTGGGTGTGTGCGCCTTCGCGTAGTAGCCACATTAGTTCTGTCCATAGTTCAAGCTTGGTAGACTTGTCTACGATTGTCAGCTCGGACTGACCTAGGGTATCAGTATAAGGTATGCCATGTACTTACAGTACAAACCCTAGCCAGGAACTACATGGTCTTGTAGATGGATGTATTCCTACCTTGATGCTCTCAATTGGAGCAGTGAGCCTCTGTTCACTTTAATTGAAGGTATGATAGGATCCTGATTCAATTCTAATGTTAGAATTAGAAAAGTGTTTTATAACTAAATCTCCAACTTCAATTTTAATTAAAATTTTGTTTACTGTTTAGATTTAAATGGCAAACACGAATCATTCTGGTAACAACGCGCTTATGTCGCTAATCGAGCAGGATAAGCTTTACGGCGTAAACTTCCTCGATTGGGACCGAAACCTGTGACTTGTTCTCAAGCATGAACGTAAGGATTATATCCTTACCCAGGAATCACCTGCTGAGCCAGCACTGAACGCCGCAAGGGCACTAAAGGATACCTACCAGAAATTCCTTAACGACCGGATCGACGTGCAGTGCATCATGATGGGCAGTATGGTGCCTGACTTGCAAAAGCAGTTCTTGGACATTTCCGATGATCCCAAAGACTTAATGGTAGAGATCAAGAAAATGTTCAAACAGAAAGCGCGTGTCGAAAGATACGACACTTTCAGTGAACTGATGTCTTGCAAGCTGAAGGTTGGAGCTCTTGTCAGTCCCCATGTCCTTAAGATGAAACGTCTTTTGGAACACTTGACCAGACTCGGTCATCTTGTGGATAAGGAAATGTCTGCAGACTTTGTGCTACATTCACTTCCAGAGACATATCGTGATTTCATTGGAAATTACAATATACATGACATGGATAAGATTGTGACAGAGCTTCATGGTATGCTCGTGACTGCTGAAAAGAATCTCAAGGGCAAGTCCAAGGAGGTTCTTATGGTCAACAAGCAAGTGAGCTTCAAGAAAGCCAGCCTGGGCAAGGATAAGAACTCTATGCACCTAGCGGGGAAGATTCGACAACCTAAGGGTCCAGCAGCTCCCAAGGCTGTTGAGAATCCTAAGAAGGATGTCGTCTGCTTCTATTGCAAAGGACAAGGACACTAGAAGAAGGATTGCAAGAAACACAAGCAGTTTCTTAGGAAGAGTGGAGCTTCCACATCTTCAGGATTAGGTATATTTGTTATTGAGCTCAATCTCAGTTTATCTACTTCAGATTCTTGGGTACTTGATACAGGTGCAGAATCTCACATTTGTGTTAATGTGCAGGCTCTGGGAAGTAGAAGAGATATGGGCAAGGGCGAGGCGGGCCTACGAGTTGGTGATGGCAATCAAGTCTTAACAACTGCAGTAGGAAACATTAGTCTCAGCTTTCCCAGTGAGCTAGTTTTATTATTAAACAATGTTCATTGTGTACCTGCGTTTCGCATGAATATTATTTCTGTTTCCTTACTTGACAAGGAAGGATATTGTTTTTCTATTGATAATGGAGTATTCAATATTTTCAAGAATAATATATTTTATTACAATGCATCATTGGTTGGTGGTTTATATATTCTTAATATTCAAAACACCGACACTAGCTCAATCTATAACATAAGTAACAAAAGGGTTAAATCCGATGATTTAAACCAGACTGTGATATGGCACTGCCGTTTAGGCCATATAGGCCAGAAACGCATCTCAACACTTCACAAGTGTGGACTTCTAAGTCCGTTTGAATTCACTTCAATTGAGAGATGTGAGTCATGCCTTATGGGCAAAATGACAAAGGCACCTTTTGCCGGTTTAAGTGAAAGGGCTAGTGACTTATTAGGTCTCACACATTCCGATGTGTGTGGACCTATGAGCACTCAGGCCAGAAGGGGTTTTCACTACTTCGTTACATTTACTAATGACTTCAGTAGATACGGGTATGTCTATCTTATGAGACATAAGTCGAAAACTTTTGACAAGTTCAAAGAGTTCCAGAACGAAACACAAAACCAGCTTGGTAAAAGTATAAAAGTGCTTCGATATGACCGAGGTGGTGAGTACTTGGACCATGAGTTTCACAGTCATTTAAAGGAGTGTGGGATTCTATCTGAATTGACTCTGCCTGGAGCACCTCAGATGAATGGTGTATCCGAACGGAGAAATCGGACCTTGCTTGACATGGTTCGGTCAATGATGAGTCAGGCTGACCTCCTTATCTCCTTCTAGGGCTATGCCATAGAGACGGTCGCATTCAGTTTGAATCGGGCTCCTACAAAGGCAGTGGAAAGCACTTTATACGAAATATGAAACGGGAAGAAGCCCTTATTAGCTTTCCTTAAGATTTGGGGATGTGAAGCTTACGTCAAGCATTTGCTAGGCGATAAGCTCGAACCCAAATCAGATAAGTATGTCTTTGTGGGGTACCCCAAGGAAACAATGGGGTACTAATTCTACAAACCCAGCGAGAACAAAGTTTTTGTTGCTCGAGGAGGGGTATTTTTGGAAAACAAATTTATTTCCAAAAGTGCTAGTGGGAGTGCCGTGCATCTTGAAGAAATTTAAGATGATACAGAACAACCCACTATGCCAGATGTAGAAATACAGGAGCCAGAAGAGGTCATTGATCAAGAACCAATCCCTACACCTATTCCAGGGGGTCCAAGAAGGTCTGAGAGATCTCGTCAAGTTCCCATCAGATATGGCTTTCTAGCCACTGAGGGAAATGACTTGATATTGGTGGATCAGGATGATCCAGAAACCTACAGACAAGCTTTGGCTAGTCCAGACTCCAAAAAATGGCAGAACACCATGAGTGAGGAAATGAAACTCATGTATGAAAACCAAGTCTGGTGCTTGGTGGATCAAACCCCTGGGATAAAACCCATCTGTTGCAAATGGGTCTATAAACTTAAGACCGACATGGATGGAAAACCTCATACCTATAAAGCTAGATTGGTTGCGAAAGGTTATCGCCAGATCGAAGGTATCGATTATGACGAAACCTTCTCACCAGTAGCTATGGTCAAATCTATCAGAATTATTCTAGCCATAGCAGCATACTACGACTATGAGATATGGCAGATGGATGTCAAAACCGTCTTCCTTAACGGGAACTTAAAAGAGGATGTGTATATGACACAGTCTGAGGGTTTTGTTGATCCAGAGAATCCCGGAAAGATTTGTAAGCTGCTTAGATCCATTTATGGATTGAAGCAAGCTTCACGGAGTTGGAACCTTCGTTTTGATGAAGCCGTAAGGGAATTCGGTTTTATCAAAAATGAAAGTGAACCTTGCGTATATAACAAAGCGAGTGGGAGTAATATTGTATTCCTAGTACTATATGTCGATGACATATTGATCATCGGGAACGACATCCCAATCTTGCTTGAGGTTAAAGCTTGGTTAGGGAAATGCTTCTCGATGAAGGACTTAGGTGATGTTGCTTTCATTATGGGCATCAAGATCTACAGATATCGTCCCAAAAGAATATTGAGCCTAAGTTAGAGCACTTACATAGATAAGGTGTTGAGAAGATTCTCAATACTTGATTCTAAGAAGGGATACATACCCATGCGGCATGACATTAAGCTCAGCAAGCAACAGAGTCCTAAGACTCCTGATGAGCTGAGCAAGATGAGTAAGATCTCATATGCTTCGGCTGTGGGATCCATCATGTATGCCATGATATGCACGAGACCAGACGTCTCGTTCGCACTAAGCTGTACCAGCAGATATCAGTCTAACCCAGGCCATGAGCACTACATTGTTGTCAAGAGTATCCTCAAGAATCTGAGGAGAACTAAGGACGCATTCCAAGTGTATGGTGGGAAAGATGGAGAACTAGCAGTCAAAGGATATGTTGATGCTAGTTTTCAGACAGATCATGATGATTTCAAATCTCATACAGGATTTGTATTCGTGTTAAATGGTGGAGCATTCAGCTGGAAGAGCTCAATGAAGCCACAACTGCCGATTCTACAACAGAGGCTGAATACATAGTTGCAGCAGAAGCAGCTAAGGAAGCCGTGTGGGTTAGAAGCTTTCTAACCGGATTAGATGTAATGCCGCGAGCGTCTGATCCGGTAAGCTTGTTGTGTGACAACACGGGGGGCATAGCATTAGCTCAAGAGCCCAGATTCCACAACAGAACTAAACACATACCGAGGAAGTATCACATTATTAGGGAGTATATAGATAATGGTAATGTGGAGATTACTTATGTACTGACTAATGATAACGTTGTTGATCCCTTGACGAAGGCTTTACCGCAACCTAAGCATGAGGCACATGTGAAGTCTATGGGGGTAGATTGTAACTTAGGTTGGAACTAGGGGCAAGTGGGAGATTGTTAGAATTATGCCTTTATCCAATGTAATTCCTCAATCTATATGGTAATGTATATCATTTTTCGATCTAATAAAAGGCATTATATTACTAATGTGTTGTAGTAGTATATCGAATGTAATTTAATCTATGTTATTATGTGTATAACCACTGTAGATCATAAAGTATTGCATTCGATGAGTCCCTGATCAGCTAAGCTTCTTCAGAAGCGATTAGTATGAGACCAACTTCTTGTGATCATGCTCTACTGATCATGGTATAGTAAGTGTCGGAGTTATATCATAGATATCATCAGGTCGATGATATTGGACAACCCGATTGTGAGTATGCAACATTGATACTGTCATGAGATACTCACAGATCCTAGCTTGTCATTATATCCTAAGACCAAAGAGTCTTTGTGTGCACTGTGTAACGAATAACTAAGTTTGACCTAATCTAACGTTACCTGTAAAAGGGTAGCCATGACGGCTTTGATTGGCTTGGTTATTAATTGCATTAGTGAACTCGAAAGACGTCTAAGGGATTTATCACTCATACTCCGGTATGAGAAATATATCCGTTTAGGCCACTTGATGAGTATGACTGAAGGAATAGCACGGCCGTGCAGGTGATACCTTAGTATCAGTTTTCACTCATCTCAGATATCAAGAAACAATGACTGGTAAATTAGGGTGACGGTTCTATGCCTATTGATCAATCTGGATGTCGGTTTGATAAAAGGAAAGTGACAAGTACGCTAAAAGTTTAAGTCGAATATTTGATAATCACGAACGTTGGGTAATCATAATGTCTTGCTAGAGACCACTTATGATGGAAAGGGTAAAATAGTAATTTTACCAGTCTGCCAACGGGTCGTGAGCCTAGAGGGTCACACACTTTATGTACGGTATATGACAAACAAGCATGGATGGTAATTGGGAGAATCCGCTTTTCAATTTAGTCAAATTGAAAACGATTCGGTTGATTTCTGGCCTAGGTTTATTAACCAGACGGTTGAAGAAATCAAGTTAAAGAGATTGGACCGGTTTAGCTAAAGCATAATTAGAATTCAATTAAATGGGTTTTAATTTGAATTTGGCTAAGTGGGCTTGAAGCCCGTTTGGGGTTTCATTTAAGAATGGGGTTTAAATGTTATTAAGGGAATAATGGGGTTTATTTTGTAATTAATAAAAGATATTAAAAAATCATATTTTATTAAATACACAATATTCTTTCCCTAAATTTTCCTCTGATTTTCGGCAACCTCCATCAATCCCTCTCCCATATTCGGCCGACCCTCCCTCTACACCATTCCCGATTGTTCTTGTCTAATTCTTCACAAAATCATTAGCAAGAGAGTGTGAAGAAACCTAGCCTAGGTATTGTGCTTGGGTGGACTTGCTAGAGAAACACTAACTTTGTGTTTTAGATCGATTCAAAGGTAATATTTTCAGATTTCGAAAATACATGTATGCTAAATTTTAACAATAAGATCCTATGCTTTTATTCGATTCCCATGGTTATTTCAATCCGCTGGATGAAATTAATCTATGGAACCCATGGGAATCCCTTTCAATACTATCCAGCTCTTCCCATGGATCAAGCATACGGGCCGATCTAGCCAAGCTGATCCATCAAATAGGTATGGCCTCTCCTCTCGACTTTGGTGCTTTTGTCATAGAACATCTTGTTCGGCATGTTGGGTCCTATGTTGTTAAGCTACCCATCAGGTTCCCTTCTCTTGTATGCGGTATGATGATTCAACAATGTCCCAACATTGTTCGACACAATGATGTTATCGGGAAGAAACCCTTGGAGCTCAATATCAGCCCGAAGTTGTTCAAAGGAACCCATGTGAAGGATGTCCCACGACCCGTTGCAAAGTCATATGAAGAAGGAAGTTGCTCAAGAGCCACAGGGGCCATTAGAGACAAAATGGTGCATAAGCTTATGGAGGGAATTGCCGACCTAGAAGGCATCATTGCAACCCTAACCAGCAGAAAAGCCACATTCGAATAACTCTTGCACGATATGCTTACCGCTCCAACAGAGGGTCCTGATGCTGAAGACGATGTTGCCCACTCTGCTTCTTCCTAGTTCATCATCTGACTGAAAAACTCATTTATTTTGTTAAACACTCTTAAATCCCCGGGGACTGTCCGGGTTACTTTTTGAACAATGTTTTTTGCTCCTCGGTGGAGCTGGATATTTGCCCCATGGTTAGGGGTTATTTTGCTCACGTTTAGAGCTGGTTTTTATTTGTGGTTTGTCATAATCTTTTTGATGTACCATTTTTCCATTTTTAAGGCAATCAGGGGGGGAAATTCATGTAAGGCAGGTTCAAGTCATCAAAAATCTTGGAGACTTGTTACTCAAACATGATGGAACATGTGTCACGACATGTTACCACATGTTATACGCCTTGCTACAGAAGACATCATGAAGATGAAGAAACATGATGGAACATATGTCACTACATGTTATCACATGTTATATGACGGACTGCGAAACATGTGTCACAACATGTTGCAACCTTGCCACAGAAGATGCTTCGAAGATACTGAAGATGATGGCTGATCAGAAAATACCCAAAAATCGTCGTCAAAATATGTTTGCCTAAAAAATTGCCAAAGGGGGAGATTGTTACTACGTTTAGTATTGGCATATTTTTTAGCACAAAGTCAAGATGTTGGAAAACATGTTACAACACAGTTAGAGCGACATGATACTCGCAGTTATAGGCATGACAGCAAATACTTCCTGTTTTACTCACAGAAGATGTGCGCGCAAAGAAGTCAAAGCATGAGCGAATTAAGGCAAGGTCCACCTGGAAGAAAGACACGCAAGCAAGGTTTAGTGAAGGCGGCAACGCCAACTTGTTGCCAGAAACGTAAGGCGGCAAGGGATTTCCTAATTGGAATAGGAATCCGATTAGGCAATGTGAGTTGCTATAAAAGCAGGCGCTACCCCCTTAGCAACTCAGTCCTTTTTCTCTGTGCTAAATTGACAGAGCTCTTAACCGTTTGAGACGAGCGGATTGAGAGGTTGATCTATTTAGAGATGACACTTTTGATTACACACATCAAGTCTAGAAGATTTGAGTGTCTGTAGTCTATTGGGTTTTGTTCGTGATTGAAGACTCGCGAAGAAGATTGTCGAAGACAACGCAACCGAGCATAGGCTTGCTCGAAGGGTGGAATTGAGACGTTCTCAAAGACAGGGGGAGTCCCTGGTCGAGGTTGTTCATGGTGAGATCTCTAGTAGCTTAGGACAATAGCTTGTGTGGTAGCTAGTTGATGCTTGAAGTTGTACTATTGACCACCGAATAGTGAAAACCTTTCCACTGGCAGAGTGCCCCCAGACGTAGGTGCGGAGTCACCGAACTGGGTAAAAATATTGTGTCTTCAGTTCATTACTTTACTATTTACTGTCCATAAATTGTGCTTAAGCAAGTTGTCGAACCAAATGTTACGACATTAGGTTCGACATCTTGTCCCTGCTACTTAACAGAATTTCACAGGTTGTTTCTATGAACGAAAGTGATTTGGTGGCAAAGTGTTGCTTTGATAAGAGAAAATTGGTGTGGGAGATTCTCGAAACTGCACAGAATTCGAAGAGGAAGATTGAGATTGAATGGTATGATATGATATTTCTTCCATTAGAGCTATATTTGGGCCAAATCAATCTGAAATATTAGATATTGAGGTAAGATTTTTAACTAATGTGCCTAAATTATTGTCATACTTGAACCATCGTACCAAACATACTAGATAAAAATGAAAGAAGAGGATCTCGTGTATCAAGCGTCTACAGATTATGTGTGGCTAGAAAAATGTTTTTTTCTTCAGGTTTTTGATGATATTATTATTTTGTTTCTTTTCTTAAATGTAGTATACTACCAAGAAGTGAACAAACTTATTAAAGTGAATTTATGTTAGGTTGGTAATAAAATAGCGTAAATAAATATATATTTCATAAAATAGTGGTATAATGATTAATCCTAAGTCAAATCATATTTACGAAAATAAAGAGGGTCTTACAAAGCGAGAATAGAAAGAAAAAAAGGTAGGTGCAGCAGAGACTCAATGGAAGTTGTTCTAACAAATGGAGTCGGGTGTTTTGTGTTGATTAATTTTTATTTTTCAAAATGATAGTTTTCTGTGGCTAGTGTTCTTTCACAATAAATTTTTTTTATATTTCAATTTTGACCCTTCTGTGGTTTGTCTCGATGTGTGATATAGTAGACACCGGTGACTTCTCCGTTGATCAGGACCAATAAACGGTTGGATACGTATGTGAACATGCTTGTAAGTTTTTCCTTTAAAATTAGTTTTTTGGTGTACACATAAATTGTTGTTGGTTTTGTGCATGATATTGCTTTCTTATCTTCACATTTATTTAGCTTCCATTTTTATTTCTTGTAAATGATGATGTCGATCTTTTTATCTTCATTATCATTCTTTTCATTATAAAACTAAAAACACATGTATTCATTTGCAGAACAATATATTGGAAATTTTGAAAGTTTATGATGCTTTCTTGGCAGAGTTTTCATTGTGTTATTACTGATATTGTTGCAAATATCAATAAATAAGAATATAATACTCATACAGTGATGTTATTTATTTCTCTTTTGTATTTATAGATAGAGGAGTGTAGAATTGAGAATGCTTGGGTGCTCAGAAAAGTAAATAAAGCTCTTGAAAAGATTGAAGCAGTAAGCACAATGTCGATTTGGTTGCAAATATCAATAAATAAACATGTAGTACTTCTATAATGAATGTTATTTGTTATCTTAAATGTACTTCTCTTTGTGGATAAAATTTGTCAAGTGGCTTATTTATTTTTTTATATGTTTGATGTAGTATGACAAGAGGCATGATATACACTCTAAAGTGTTGGTGAAAGATTTTTGTTGGTTACAAATATGTTAAGTTCGCATAAACAACGTGCTGCGATGAGAAGTCTTTTGATATTGAGTTTGAAAGACTTGTGAATTGTCAATGGTAAAATGAAACTGGTTGAAATTAGCATTTGTTGTAGAAAAAGTCAAGGTACTTGAAAACTTTGGTAGTGTGAGTATGATTGTATATAAAAACCTTTTCTGGTTGAAATTTATAAATACTACCTTTTTTATCGACAAATTGTATCAAAATTTGAGTTCAACTATGTTATGATGAAGCAAGATAGTTATTTGGCCCTCACTAATCTTGATTTTTATACATATTAAAATTATTGTTGATATTCCCATGGGCGAGATCGGTAAAAAATGAGACTTGAGTAGACCTTGACGATGAAGAAAAAAATGTGTGCAAACCTTAATATTGTTGGAGCTAGGTCGGCGGTGCGTTCACGAAGGAAGATCTAGTATGTAACTAACGATGATGGAGAAGAAATGAGTTAGAGAAAGTGAATGACAGCGAGGATGGAGAAATGTACGAAATCGATTTGGCTTGCCTAAATTTGGAGCGCCCGGCGTAGTTTCTCTTTCTCTACAATAAGATTGTAGACTTAAAAGGGATGTTAATTACTTAGTCGATAGACGATGGTTTAGAAGAATACTCTAACACACTTGGTCTGGATAACATGTTAACGATGGGGAATAGTGAGTTCACGAAGTAGGAGCTTATTAACTCATATCAAAATGTTGCGATTGCTATAAAAGCCTACTTTAATCAGCAATAAATTTCATTCTCGGGAAATTCAAACTTGTTTGACGACTAAAATATGCTATAAATCTTTCATGGTTTGTTTCAGGTTTTAAAACAGTTTTAGCAATACATGATAAGATGATTTCACGAAATTTC
This sequence comes from Geranium rotundifolium, assembly GCA_963920655.1. NCBI lineage: Eukaryota > Viridiplantae > Streptophyta > Magnoliopsida > Geraniales > Geraniaceae > Geranium > Geranium rotundifolium. The sequence goes on along the minus strand of OY987316.1, from coordinate 28,113,314 downwards.
ACTAATATGATAAATTTTTACGGGTAGCACGCGCATCGCGCATGCCCCACACTAGTTTGTTTTATTACTCGTTACTTCGTAAATTTTGTTTTGATTTAATCGATATTCATTGCTCATTTCACATTCAATTTTTTGTTTTGCTTATTATAATTTATTGATTAGATTTTATTTATTATTGTAATTTTACGAATAGTTTAACGTTTTGTGGATAGTTTAATTTTAAATATTTCTTATTATTTATTATTGATAAATTAGTTCTAGTTATATTGAAATTTGTATGAGTTAATAAATAAATATTTAATCAAAAGACCAATGATTTCGGTTGATTCATCTAGTGCTCATATTGAAGAATTTAATTCGGATTCTAGTGTTAAGTTTAATGTGCATGATATTGTTAACAATTCAGATTTATTAATTATTGAAATTTCTAAACAAAGTTACGATGAGATTGAGTGTAAGGTTGGGTTGTTTGATAAACAACCCAAGATCAAGCTCAATCTATTAAGGTTTGTAATGCTCAAGAACCGATTAGCTTGTGAAAGGTAGTACGCTGAAAATTGTTGATACTTAGATATAGACTTGTATAGACTTATGGTAAAGTATTTTCCCATCAAATAAAGCAAGTTCAATGCTTTAAGCCTACTTGAAAAGATGCTTGAAAGGATAAATGAAACAAGGAACATGCAAACGATAATTTTATAGATCTAAAAAGGAAGAAAAATGACAATGACAGGCAAGAAATATTTATGCTTTCCAGTCAGAACTACACTCTTCGACCTTCAAAGGAATGGATTTTATTCACTTTTTGTTCATTCTCTTAACCAGTATCGTTTTTATTGAAATATCATCTGTAGAAATCACCACTTAGACGGTATTTTCTTGTTACATCCTTAAAAACATAATCTCGCACCTTATCAGGATTGAAGAAAGGGTACTCTCTTCTTAAATCAAGAGCAGTCAATCGGTCATTTGTAGATACGAACTCTCCGTCAACGTCGAAAGCCACAATTGCACCATTGTCAATATAACAACTATCACCATCACCGTCATTATCACTGTCATTTTCGTCGTCACTTTCATCGTCACTTTCATCGTCCCTTTCGTTGATTGTGAAAATCTTAGACCTCCAAGTGTGAACAAAATCCCAAGATTGTGTATACAGCAACCAAGGCATCTCTGCTGTGCAATTGTCAAAGTCAGCTTCGCATGAGATGTATACCACCTCAAACACATTTTGTTTGAGATATCTTGATTCTAAATTAGCTATAAACTCAGAAGATTTGTATGCAGAATGTGGCGCGAATAAAAGCAGGACATGCTTTCCCCACAGTTGGGAGACTGGAACTCGATCATACGCACCTCCTCCTCTATGCCGTAACAAAGGAGGTCCACCGCCGGAAAAATTAGTTGCAACTTTACTTCTTCTTTTCTTCTTGCACATTCTAACCCTACAACCCTTTGTCGCGTAAAAGGATACGCTTCAATCCCAAAATGGTGGATGATGTCTGCACCATGTCGATCATAGAAACTTTTGTCAATATTTGGTTCACGCAGATTAATAATAACAAGACGATCTCCTCCTCCTTCTCCATTGTAATACCTGAAAACAGGAATAAACCTTGTCAGGGCAGGTTGATTTCAACAAAAACAATTCGACACATAGTCACAACAAACGCACCTCTCTTGTTGATCGTAACAACTGAAAATACGAACCAACCTCTTACAACACGAGTCCAAATAAGGCAGTGTCAGCCAAGGGATATTTTCACAAGGCCTGCACGCCCAATTCCCGTGAAGATAGAAAGAGGAATGGAGGTTAATTTGCACAATCTCAAAGTTGTAGCCTAAATTAATGACCTCTTGGTACACCTTCTTAATGGATTTCATACGTGATAGATTCGAGGCATGATTACGGAAATATAAGCCAATTACCTTATCCTTGAGGGAGGAGAGTGATACCTGCAATTCATTATGTTGTGCCAAGTCAAAGAACACAGCGTCAAGTATAGTATATAAATTATAAATAAACTAGGAGGTACCTTGCTTCCATCCTTTGCGAGTAAGAAATCAGGTGCGGGAGAGCCTAAGAGGAGGTTCAAGTCGATGTTACCTTTGGTTAAGGCTCGATCCTCATCAATAGAGGAGAAGTGTACGAAGACGACGTCGAAATCAAAGTGGAAGTCACGCTCGTTGTAGGATGCGATGAGGGAGACCGCCAGGGATATGGTAACGCGTCAATGGGAGGATGTATATTAGTATAGTCTTCCCACTCATATAATCAACACTAACCCTATCCCCAACCTGAGGATTGTTAGACAGGAGAAAATCGTCGGTGGGATTGGGGAAGAGGAGAGAGGCGATGTCGTAAGTGTCGCCGATTTGGGCATTGCCGCGACAAGGGCTGGGAGGAGGATAGGGAGCCACACGATGCGACAGCTCCGCTGTACAATACCTCTCACTCGAGCTCTCTTCCGACACTCAACCTCACCTGTACCAAGCCTTCTTCTCTTCATCGTACTACCAACAATGGGGTGGGATTGGGGTTGGGTTAGGCTTTTATAAATACCAAGCCGACAAACCTCGCGCGAGCGGCCTCCAATACCCACCGGTGCCCTTTCCTAAAAAGATAATTATAATTGATTTGTTGCTTTTCTTACCTCACCACAATATTATTATTTTCTTAGAGAATTGTTTTTCTTATATGACTACATAGTGTATTTCAATGGTAACAAGATCAAAATACCTTATCTACCGACAATTAAATTGTAGAATTACTGATAAATAAATAATCGTCTCAATACTTTGCACAAAATTAAATGGGTTTCCTTTTGCTTTAATTTGAGCAATTGAGATAAGATTGAATCATCGCTTGCTTGACCATTGGTTAAGCACTTGAACTTGAGTCCGAAGATCTTAAGCTCAGTCACGCTGCGGTATCTCGCCTTTGTTTCAAACTTCGATTGAACCTCTCTCCCAACTTTGTTTCAAAAATCTTATTTTCTCCATTAAAACCAGACATGGAGAGAAAGATAGAGCAACACAAAAACTCTATAATCTAACATTACTTTCCATTCAAAAACAATCTAGATTGGGAAGAAGTACGAAGATTGAGAATATTATCTCATAGTGATGAGTTCTCCTTTTGCATCAATCTTCTTTTCTTTTTTTCCATCCCTTACCATGACCACTTGTTATAATTCATTGTATCTTCGTACAATAAGATGCACCAAATTGGGTGAATTTGCATCAATCTTCTTCCACGTCCGACATTCAAATGAAGACTTTCTCGAGCCTATAATTAAGAGGAAGAAGAGACTTACAACTCTTATGAAGAAAGTTTTTCCATTTGAGGACCGGAAGATGACCAAAACAACGCCGCAACAAGGATTAGTCGCCAAAACAACAGGAATGGGCAGAATTTTCACCCAAAAATTCAGCAAAATCCACACCACTTTTGCCACCCAAAGAACACTAATGAATATTTTATTGTTTGGGGAAAGAGAAAGAGGAAGTATGGGCTCAAGACAAAGGAGGGAGATATTATATCAATTTTTAAGAACCACACAACACATTCTCTTTCCTCACCCTCTCATTATCACCGACCACTCCTTCCGTCTCCCTTTCTTCCATTTTCTCTAGCTCCCAAGCTCTCCCTTGGAGGCCATTTTTGGTGCTCCAAGGGAGAGTTTCCACCGCCACCACCATGGGAAGAAAAAGAGGAGGCAAGAGGCTAGTTGGAAGAAGCTAGATTGAAGGGTTTTGAGCTTCCCAACACTCATGTCTTGGGGTTTGGGTTTGTAATTTCCTTTCTTTATCTTGAATCTAGTTGTTTCATGTAGATGAATGTTTGAGCACCATGATTTGGGGCTAAAAACCCTAGGTCATGGGAGCTAAATCTTGATTTTGACTTAAGTTTTGATATTTATGATTTATTAATTAATTGTTGCATGATTAAATTGTGTTCTACTTTTCTATGTAAGCTTGAATATGAAATCTTGTGATTATTAGTGAGAGCTTGTGATTGCTTGCATGATTATTCTTGTTTTAACTCATGAACTTGTTTGAGAGGAAGGTTTGTGAGCGAAGATAGGTAGAATCGAGGTGTCGGTGCTTGGGGCCCACACCTTGGACCAAAGATTGTTGGACATTCAAGCCGTCGAGAAGTTAGTCGTAACATCCTGAGAGGGTAGTTAACTCCAATATGTTGCCTTCACCAAAGTCGAGAGACGGTGACGGTATTTGAACATATGTCCAATTTACATGTGATTAATTGATTGATTGATTGATTGTGAATTGATGAGTGAATGTCTTGTAATTGAATGAGTTTTGATATTATGCATGTTCGTTTGAAATCTACTTTGTGCTTCATGTCGTATGCTAACTTTGATCACTTAGCATATAAGCTTTTATCATGGATCGACTCCGAGAGGCGCTTGCTACGGTTGACATAGGTAGATTCGAGGGAACGGCTCGTAGAGCACTTTCCCTTGGACCAATGATTGTTGGGCATTCAAGCCGTCGAGGAGTTAGTCGTAACATCCCGAGAGGCGCTTGCTACGGTTGACATAGGTAGATTCGAGGGAACGGCTCGTAGAGCACTTTCCCTTGGACCAATGATTGTTGGGCATTCAAGCCGTCGAGGAGTTAGTCGTAACATCCCGAGAGGGTCGCTAACTCCGACAAGTTGCTTTCACCAATTTCGAGAGATGGTGATGGTATTTGAACACAGGCCAAATGAAATGCATGTTATTGTTGATGTCGTTTGATTGCTTGATAGTCTTGATCTTGATGTTAGTTCCTTAGGTTCTCGAATTCTTGACTTCCGACCAACTTTCTACACTCCGCCCCACATTTACTTTCTTTCTTTAGTTGTAGAGTAGTTAATATTAGATTAATCGTAGTTTAAATCTCCCACTCTTGTGTATTTACTTTTCAAGTCGTGCCGGGAAGGAATGCGCAAAATGCCCAATTATGAAACTCACATTTGGTCCCCGAGAGTTTCACCCGGTACAGCCGGAAACTTATAAATGTACTTGATCGATGGACGACCGTGCTCTGATGCGCGTTAGTCAGGAAAGTAAGTGACGAGTGAGAGGCGGTGCGCCCAAAATCGCGCGTTCGCTTCCCGGACATCATGGGGGTAGCGTTGAACCGTTTATATTTGATGAAGTTGAATGCTCTGTTGGGAAGTTTAAGACTATGTTGGGAGAAGACACTCACCATCACCAGTACCACCGAAGCGAGGGAGAAAGAGCAAAGACCCTTCTAGATATGGATCTGGTTATCACAGCCAGTCATGACTGCTTCCCCATGTGATGTTTTATTGTTATTACCTACTTCCTTTTTGTATTTAATGTGACAATTATGGTAGTATTTGATGGTGAGGGGACAAGAAATCTTATGTTGGTCCTCCATCTTTTTGTTTGCTGGACCTACTCTAGACAGCAGCTTGGATGTCTTGGGTTTGTCATTTTGATAACTTGGACAATAGCTTTTGGATAGTTAACTTTAGTTCTGGTAGTCCCATAATTTAATTTCCGTTCTTTGTTAAATTTATTAACGTTTACTTGTTAAGTTAAAATGATGTTTGAGGTTCATAACAGTTATGTTTGAGGTTAATAACATGTTATGGACAAATATGCAAACCATTTTTGCCAAAAAAATTTCCAAAAAAACAGACTTAGCAGAGTTGACGGCAACTGAACCCCAAAATTTGGCACCAAAATATTAGACTTTCCAAACCATTTCATGCAATAACCTGGCAGAGTTGAAGCCAAGTAAACCCCATATAGCAGCCAACAAATTGATAAGCCAAAATCCTACAGACTTGAGTCTACTCCAAAACTTACTAGACCCACAATTCCTTTTCAGCATAGTACCATCTCAGTTATCAAATATTTAAGCAAACAAGAGAAAAACAAAAAGACCCACTTCAAATAGAGACTTAAAATGCCCAAACAAGCAGAACCTATAATCAATAATGCGATTCTCAGGGCACACTGTTCACATTCAAGGTTCCCAAATATCAGCAATCTCAACAAATGCCAAACAGTCTTCATCATCAATAAACAATCTACAACACAATGAGAGAGTACGTAAAGCACATTCAGAGCAAGGAAATTTTATCAAAACACTTAAATTTCAATTGTTTTCTCATTCAACAATCATCATATACTTCCAAAAACAAGTTCAAACTATATTACTTTTTCCTACCAATCATGCTCATACTTTTTGTACTAGTTAAATACTAAAATACCTATTACAAAGAAACAACTAACCAACATCTTCATTAACAATCTATTCCATTTTCTTAATTCATCCAATTCTTCTTTGTATTGTACACATTTAGCATCAGTTACTGCCTCTATAGACTTCAGTTTTTGATACAAACCAAGTACCAATCTACTCTTATATTGTCAAGGCTTCGGATCTAACCACTGAAAATAACTGCATTTGAAATCACTATGTGCAAAACAAACACAAATGTGTATGAATTACATCATAAATTACATAAATTTAACTAAAAAATACATAAAATTAACTCAACCAAATAATGAACAATATCATAGTTAATTATGACAATCATACTCACAACATTTCTTGTCAATTCTCAGTAACCCCAATTTTAAAACCTTAATTTCATCATCTCAACAAAACCCTAATTTCAAATTTGACCAATTATTGCAATATACCATATTAAACTAAATTTCAAGGCTAAACTCCCCAAATTTCATATAAAGTACTTCTAATTAGGGATAATTCCTGGAGATATTAGAGATTTAAATCAAAATTTAGATGACTTACCGAATACTTTCCGCATCCAACAAACCTCCGTCCAGGATTCCGGACAGTCCACGACGTTCTCACTGGCGCTCTCATCCCGCAGTCGCACCGAACGTCCTCACCGGCGCTCTCATCCCGCAGTCGCACCGGACGTCCTCTCCTTCGTCGCTGCATTTGCTCGACGACATAGAACACTTCTTCGTTCTTCTCTTCAACTCAAGTTAGAACGCAAACAATAAGAATTGGTCACCATATAAGGATTACAATTCAAAAGGTATTTTGGTCATACACTTATAAAAATTGGGTCATGTGCAAGTTACATGGCCGAAAAACTAACAGACTTTGACAGAAACTCACCGAGAAGTGCAAAGTGGAAAATTCGCACATTCTAGGCGTAGTCAGCTGGTAAAAAAATTCTAGATGTACCCAAGTGAAAAACATCAATATCTAAGTGTAGCCACCTGAAATTATCCATAAATTTTACTTTAAGCTTCAAAAATCGTTGAGCCCACCTTGCTTAACACTCATATAACTCTTACTAATTTATAATGCAATTTGATGATACAGTACCAACAAAATTAGGAATGAAATAACAAAAGTCAGTAATAAATTTGATCAAGACTTCAAGAAAAGAATTAAAAAATATTTTCTTAAATTATCCTAGTATGTTTGTAAACACTTAAATTATATAATTTTGAAGTTATGATATTAATGTAATCTTATATATGTTTATAATTTTATTATGGTTAATGATAGTAACGTACACTTGTTAAAACCAGTTTTTCATCTAAATAGATATAAAGTTTTTTTTAAAACTTCGTAGTTCACCTAAACCTAAACAATTTATTATTGTTCTATATTAAATGACATATTTTTGTTAAACTTCTTACTTTCTCCATTAAAACCAGACATGGAGAGAAAGATAAAGTAACACATAAACTCTATAATCTAGCATTACTTTCCATTCAAAGACAATCTAAATTGGGAAGAGATACGAAGATTGAGAATATTATCTCATAGTGATGAGTTTTGCTTTTGCATCAATCTTCTTTTCTTTTCTTTCCATACCCTACCATGACCACTTGTTATAGTTCATTGTATCTTCGTACAATAAGATGCACCAAATTGAGTGAATTCTAACAATTGTGGTTGCAAATATATGTTTTAATTCGTTACAACCTATCACTCAAACTTGAACAAGATTGTTGAACCATATGCGATGCATGGGGTCACACCATATACACTCGAACTCTTCTACATTTCAATAAACTGAGTATTGAAATGAAAACTCGACAAGTTCCATGACTTTTAATTTGGATTGACTCTTCAATGGTCTTCATTTTTTGGAAATTAATGAAAACTAAAGAATTATAAGAAGCAATAATTATATTCGACAACGTCGAGCCGCCAGAGATGGTCCACGCTGGGATGTTGTGTCTCTTCCCGTCCATATACGGTCCATCTAGAGAGAAAATCTAGTAGAGGTGTAGGTGGTGGAGAGAGTGGCACATCTTTGAAAAATTAGAAACAAAAGAGAGGCAAAATTGGATATGTAACAACAATTTTGAGAGAGAGGTAATTTTTTTGAAAATTAAATGAATAGTGAAGGGTATTTCAGTCTTTTTAGTCACTTTAAAAACAATTATTCACCTATGAAGGGTATTTTACTCTTTTTACACGTTAAAAATGTTAAAAACTAACGAAAATGGACGGAATGAGTAACGGTGAAAAAAATGAAATTCTTTCATATTCACTCTGACACAAAAAATTTTAGGTGTAGTCATGTGATAATGTGACATATCCAGGTGTAGTCATTTGGAATTATTTCAAAATTCTAGTAGAGGTGTAAGTGGTAGAGAGAGTGTCACATATTTGAAAAATTAGAAACAAAAGAGGGGCAAAATTGGTATTTTGTATAAAAAGTCACAGTGTGAAACGATGATAAAATATTTGGTCTAAGTAACTTACGAAATTAAAAAAAAAAACTTCAAGTATAAAAAAAACAGGTTTCGACAACTGTACCTAACTGCAATTAACCAAATTTTACTATTTGATCAAAATTTATTAACTTCTCAACCAACTTATATCATAACAAAAAACATATTTTCATTAAATTGTCATAATTAATAAGGTAAACTGCAAGAAGTTGCCGAGAACATTTTCAATTTTACAGAAAGTGGACATGAATTTTATTTCACAAAATTTCGTCGTGAACTTAACATTTTTTTGCAAGTTGTGCACATTTGTCCAAAAATGTACACAACTCGAGTTTGTCAGTTTTTCTATTCTATCACTCACCATTAATGTCCTTTTGTGAAACTTCATATCTAAACGAGTTTGGGGTAAAGAGACAATCGGCAAGCTCGAGTCGTAAAACATTATCTTTTATTTTGATTTTTAAAAGAATAATTAATTTAAAGGCATTTTTAACAATTGTACATATTTTGCCCAAAAAAATGATAAGTTCACACACCTTACAAAAATGAAAGCTCCTGGCAACTTGTGCAAAATTGGAAAAGTTGATGGCAACATTTTGCAATTTACCTTAATTAATATAGGTTGAGTAATTATATACTTTTACACATAAGGTGGTAAAAACGGTGCGTTTTGGGAGGGTAGGAAACTGAAACGACAATTCAACCAACCATTTTGGCTCGTAAATGGAAGCGATTCAAAGCGGAAGAGAAGAGACTAGTTAGGGCTTGAACAACAGTGACAGAGAGAGATTGGTCCTTCTCTGCAACGTTAATGGCAGACGGAGCTTCCCAGGCTGAACCAAGGTCGGAGAGGCGATGGAGGAGACGACTCCTCCTCTCCCGCCAAAACCCCCCTCCTCCCCCCAGTAAACGTCGCCGTATTGGAGCTCGTAAATCTTCCCCACCTCACCCACTCGTTGTCATTGACCTCGAAGACGACGATTCAGTGCCAGATTCAACACCATTTGATGCCCGTGAGAGTTCTGTTCCTGGAAATGATGTTCGTCAGAACCAGGCTCTGCATGATGGCGATGATCTTCCTGAACAGGACTTGATTGATGAATTGACGCGCAGAGCCAGGAAAAGAACTTTGGATGCTGATGCTCGAGATGCACGCGTTTTTCAAGGTAATGGTTTGGCTATTGAATGTGAAATGATTGCTAATGAAACCAGAAGAGGTTTGGATGTAGTGGGAGAGAAGAATGGTAGATTGAATAATGATGGTGATGGTAATGCCAATGATACTTGTTTTAGTTATGGTGATGGTTTGGGTAGAAACTGTCAAGTGTCTGTCAATGTTTTGGAGGGTGGTTCGAACATGGATCTTGACTACAAGTTTTTCTTGGATAATTTGGGGGAAGAGGAAAAGTGCTGTGACCTAAGAATTGATGTGGGCGATAAGGCCATGAATCTGGTTATTGACCATGAAATTTCTTCGAGGATTGGAAAAGAGAAGATGGGTAGTGGTGATGAGGAAGGGCCTTGTGGTTCTAGGAGAAATCGTTTAGATGCAGTGGAGGAGAGGAATGCTAGACTTGATAACAACGGTGATGCTGAAGCTAATTATGCTGAGAGACACAATTCAAAGGTGAGCGAGGACAAGAACACTAAATCTATCAAAGGAAAGAGTTCTGAGGTGATTGAAGGCATGGATTATAGATTGGGCTGGGATGGTGACCATGCTAAGGGTAATTGTGTTTCTGACGAGGATGGTGGTGTTGGGGTTTATTTCATTGCCGATTACAATGCTACCTCTAAAGGTAATTGTATTTGTGATGAAATTAAAGATACGTGTGTTTTCTTGAAATCCTACTCTAATTGTATATACCAAAATTCTGATGGTGAAGTCAAGAGTAAGGATTTTTCTAAAGTTAACATTGATGACATAGATCTTTGTGTTTCAGGTGGTGATGATGCTAAAGATCGTTGTGTTTCTAATGCTGATGGTGCTAAAGATAATGATGCTAAACAACATTGTGCTTCTGGTAGTGATGATGTTGAATTTCTTCATGTTTCAGATGCTGGTGATGTTAAGTATTATTCTCTTTCCGATGATGATGACACTAACAATAGTCACGATTTGGATTATGATGGTATGGTGGATGAATGTTACAAAATCTTCTTGCGTTGTCTAAAACCGGATGGTGAGATTGCGGATTTCCTGGACTTCAAAGGTGAAATGAAAAGATATGGCGCCAAGAGCAACAAGGAAGAAAGGCCAGGGCTAAAAACTCCATTCAACTCGTTTGTACGTATGTTTTTTATGCTTTCTATCATGTGAAATATGTTATGTGTCACGAGTCTGATTCTCAATGGATTGATCTTTATGCAGACCCCTAGAAACAATGGTGGTTGTACTCTTACTAGCATCGTGACAAAACAGACTAAGTTTGCGGATAAACGCAAGTTTAGAGAGGAACTAATAAATGTTCTCAAAAGACCTTACAATCAAAACGAATATGAAAAACTTTGGAAAGAAATTTCTATTCGAAGGCCTATTGAACTCCAGAGGGAATTACGCGGGAAGACTAAAAGATACCCGGTGGATCGTGTTGGGAAATCATATCTTGATCACCATCCCGGTAATTAAGCCCATTTTGATATTTGACTCATATATAGGATCCATATTAGTTCAACTTAATGACATGTAATTAATTATGATTAGGAAGTTTATGTTGATGAAACTCACAACTTGGCTTTTGTTATAATCCATATATATATCTCTGTGTCGTGTTACTGGAAATTTTTAACTTGAATGCAATTCAGGTTTTATAGGTTTGAAGCAAACAAACATATTTTTCTTCTTCACAGATCTTGCTTCGACAATTGCATCTATGAAGAAGGATAAGCAAAGAGTTCTGAACCAATTGCGTGGGTTTTTCTATTGGTTGGAGGTATGGATTGTCTTTCATATATTCTAGAATAGAAATACTTGTGAATTGGATTTTCTTAAAACTGTCTTGTACATTATATTGTGGTGGCAGAATTTGAGTCATCAAGGATCGTTTGTTCCTTGGAAAGACCAAGTGTGCTTGCAGGTGTTGCCAAAAACATGACATCAAGGATCAGACAATTTCATCTTTTGAATTGTATTCTGAATTAGCTCCTCGGGCATCAATTTTTTGTGATGAGCCAAAAACATTGTAATATCTGTTAATCTTTTGTTAATATGGTGATTTGGTGTTGTACTGTTAACTGTTGTGCATACATAATTTAGTGAGAGGTAAAAATTACAGTATTTTTGTGAAATAAGATGTTTTGAAATAATTTTAGAAGTTAAAAAAGTACAAATTATAGAATAATTTAAAATATATGTAAATATAAGAAAATTTGACTAATTTTGATTTATGAAAACTTGATAAAATTGATTCATTGAAAATGAGTTTTAAAACTTGACCAACCTAATTTTTTAGAGTTTCATAATATTTAAGAAAAATTGCAAAAAGTCTTCATTCAATGTGTTTTTTTTCACAAACTCTCTTTTATTGTATTTTTGCAAAAAGCACTTACCTACTTTTTGCACGTGTATCTAAATTTGTGAAAATTAATGGAAGTGTCGCTTAAGTTTTTACTCAAACGTGATTAGGGGTGGTCACTTTGGCAATGAACTGGAGACTGCATCAAACGAACTGGAACCGGGACCAAAGAATCGAGAATCATGGGTAACGGTTCCGGTTCTGGTTCTTAAAATGGAGAACCATTGAGTTTGGTCCAATTCTTGACCGGTTTGGTCCGGTTTTTTATCATGCCCACTCCTAAACGTCCAACACTTAAGTAATATTTCGTTTAATTTTTACGAATTTGCACAGAGGTGTAAATTTGAACATGAATGAGAGAAATTTTTTGTAAAAATAAAATGAAAAGAGAGTTTGTGCAAAAAAAATCGAAGTGAAGAGAGACACTCTGCAATTTATCCTAATATTTATCCATAATAACCAAGTAAAGAATTCCAAACTTTTTTTTCTAGAAATCCCCGTAATCGTAGCTCTTGCCTTTTACCTACAATCCGAGAAAATAAGCTAGACCCAACTCAGAATTACTCCGAAATCGCACAGAAATTGTTCTGTAACTCAATTTTTGCAAAAACGGCGTCGTCTGAGCTTTTGTCCTAGAAATAGCTATACAAATGGAGGGTTTTAGAGAACAGAGTGAAGAAGAAGAAAGAAGAGAACAACCATACATGGAGAAAAATTCGGCAGCTTGCGCCATGGAATGGAGTATTGAGCTCGACAAAGCTCTCCGTTCTAGGAACCCAGGTCAGACTTCTTCTCAATTACACGATTCTCCGTCTTTTTCTTTTTCACTCACAGAGCTTTCGTCAATGGCGTTTCAGGTCGTTCTGTGCAAGCCATTCATCGAATCGGGCAGAGACTCGCGCTTTGGAGCCTAGAACCTGAACCCACTATGGCTTCCTCTGTCATGCTCGGTTTGATTTCTGGGGAAGATAGGCTCTTCTCCAACACCATCCTCCTCCGGCTCGCAGATGCTTTCAGGTTCGGAGACAATAGTGTCAGGCTCGCTGTTGTCAATATTTTCAGGTCTGAGCTCAGGAACTGTAAGAGAAGGAAAGGGAATGCTGGGATTTTGGGGAAGGCCCGAGTGCAGAATCAGGCCGAGTTGTTGAGGAGAGTGAAGGTTGTGTTTGATACAGGCGACACGGAGTCAAGAGCTTTAGCTCTGCTCTTGTTTGGCTGCTGGGCCGATTTCGCCAAGGACAATGCTCAAATTCGATATCTGATACTTTCCACATTGGTTTCTTCTGATGATTTTGAGGTAGTGGCGTTTTCATGTGATCTTGTATCATTTATGGGTATTTTTTACCAATCGACATTCTCGTGATTGACACTCAAATTTGATGTTTTTAGCTGGATATGTTATGTGCCCTTTCTTAAACGTAGTGCTTCGGATAATGATTTATCATCCACTGTGTATATAGAAATTGATCTAAAGCTTGGCAGGACTGATTTGATACTACTTTCTACAGGTCAAAGCATCACTCTATGCTGCAGGATGCTTTTGTGAGTTATCGGATGACTTTGCTCTAGTCGTCTTAGAAATGCTGGCTAACTTGGTTACATCATGCGAGATATCATTGGCCGTGAGGTTGGTTGGAGTGCGGATCTTTGCGATGATGAGTAGCTCATTCTCTGTTGCAAATAGAGCTTCCAAGGTCATGTCTTGTTCTATTTTTCTGTTTTGAATCTTGACAAAAGGGACATTGCCGAGCATTGATCTAAGTATCCTTATCGTAATGTCATGTACATAATGATAGGTCATGTTTGCCGTTTGTTACTCAACATTAATTTATTGCAGACAGGTTTAAAGCTGGTTCAGGATTCCTCGGAGGAGGATCTTTTGGTTGCTTTGCTGGTTTCACTCTCTAAACTTGCTTCTAAATTGTCAGTTTTGATACCTAAACAGGTAGATCTCTATTGTCTATAGTGATTTTAAGTGCTTGTTTTGACAATTTAGGAATTCATTTTAAGATATGCTTCACAGTTACTTCCATCAGTCCTTTGCTTGGCGAAAAAGAAATGGACTGAAATCTAGTATTGCATATGGAGATCATTTGATTCATATTTTCCTCCTAATGTTATCTTACATAATTAGTCATGGTAGTATTTATGATTTTGATTAGCATTAGTACTACAGTACTGATAGTAAAATGAAAGGGTAATGTTTTATTTGTTTATGACCATAATCACTCGGATGTCCACTTGAATTTGTATGAAGAAGTTGTGTTTCACCACAATATAAGATTGTTTCTCAACTTTGTCTTATCATTTTTGACATTTGGATGCAGATGGAATCACTTGCCTCGTTTCTGTCCCAAGAAAGAACCTTGCGTATGAGAGAAACAGCAATAAGATGTATGCATTTCCTTCTTGTCCAAGGGGCTGTGTATGCTCCTACTAGTGGACACTTCATCAGAACATTGTTGAGCACATTTGATGTACCTGAACTTTCATCAGCATTACAATGCCAAGTTCTACAGATTTTGCAAAGGGTAATCGTGAACTTGTACAAATCAAATTTTCTTTTAGCACTGATAGATTTAAAATTTATCAACTATTTTTGGGTACTTGCAGATTCTTCTGTATGAGCTGTGTAATTCACCTTGCATGGAGATGCAAGAATGTACTAATCTGATTACCACGATTCAGTATGCATCTAAATCTCCAAACTTGTCAAAGAGCCTCTCAGCCATCCATGTTATGGCCGATATATCAAGCAACCTTACGAGAAGACCAGAAATGGGATCTGATATCATCTGTTCCTCCTTTCATCCGATGCACCTCATTACATTAATTATAGAACAGGTTACCTTATTGGTGAATCCATCGCTGGATCTTGATCACGCAGAGTCTCAAGTGTCCCAATACATTAAAAGCCTGTTTGGTATACTTCTTTTTCTGGTTGGTGAAAATCCAGATCTGGGTGCTTCGGTGCTGGATAAAGTTAATCTATTCGTTGAGTATATAGTAAATTTTCAAGGAAGTGTCACAATGCAAGAAGACTTATCGGATAGTGATATCGAGAAGTTTAGAGGAGAAAAAAGCGTGATAATTATATTAAAGATTACATCTTATATCAACAAGTTCTTGGTGGATTACCTTGAAAATCTCAATGAAGTTGGAGGTATTACTGCTCAAGTTTTCGACAAAGTGAAGACCTTGGTCGGAAGTGTACATGGATGCATCTTATTTGATGCGTATATGAAAACATTATTCTCTATACTGTTACATTCTCGAATAATTTGGGGTTGCGTGGTTAATGAGAATAAGGAAGGTTACAATCTCGATAAAAAGTTGACTATATCTCTTCAAAACCCCTCAGTTGAGCAAGAGGTCTTTTCTCTTGAGTTTGCGAAGACATTGACAGAAGAGGATTGCTGGTATGCTTATAGGGCAGGGACATATGCGGCTTGTCATGGATCATGGCTCACAGCTACTTTTATACTTGGACGGTTGATTTCTAAGGTTCAATCAGATCATTGTTGTTGCTGGTTGAAGTCGTTGGTTCAGTTGGCTCGCTCGGAGAGTAAAGTGCAACTTCTTCTTTTACCAAAAGAACGGGCTACTTCAATGGATTTATTCGAGATAATAAAAACCTCTGTCATGCACACAGAGGGTGAATTCAATGAAATTTATCAGGATCAAACCAGGAATATGAATGCTACCGTGCTAACTAAAATCCTCGTTGGTGCTCACCATGGGATTTGCTCTTCGGTAGATTCATTAGATACCACTGTCACGTCAGGCCAATCATTTTGTTTCCAGAAATGGTTTTTGGGTCTGAGAGCAAAGGTACTAGGAATAGTGGTGGAGGTACTTAAAATTGGTGATCTGGCCGTATTTAGCAATGTTGGACAAACTCAGGTTTCTATAATGCGCGGGTCCCTAGACTTGTTGAAACAAATAACTTTGCGGTTGAAGAGGCTAGCGTGTGAATTTGATCTGATTGCCAGATCTTTTATTGGCATAGACAAGAAAAGTTCAACAATCATTTCAGCTCTTGCACTTAGTTGTTCACTATTAGCCTTCACTACTGGTTTCTCCCTTTTCATTCCAAATCTACCCGCGCATGGATCAATTGAATCACGTTTACAACCAGTTCTGCTTCAGAATTTAATCAGGCGGTTGAAGCATATAGATTGTGAAACTAGTAGGAGTATTAGTTTGCTTTTAGAGGTCAGTGTACAGCCCGATAACTTTTCGCACTTGGAATCCAGAAATCTGTCTCTGAGTATTGGTTGTGAAGCAAGACATGTCCGAACCATTTGTAGCCATGCCATTTCACGCCTGGTTTGCTTGCAAAATGAGGCAAGCTTGGTGCGAAGTGAAGATTTGCTATCCAAAATTACCAAGGATGGTTTGCAACTTGTACTGGACATCGTTATGAAATGGATTCAAATACCATTTCGAATTCCAAAGTACTTTCTGAAAGTAAGGTATGGCAAATAATTTTGACATATCCCTATCTGAATTACTTGTAGATGAAGATATATTGTTGGGAAAATTGACAAAAGGTGCCCTATTATATGACACTTGCATTTTTTTTTGCAAAATGTGTGTATTTTTTTTAAATAAAAATGTCGAAATTGCCCCTGAAACTATTTTTTTAAAATAAATATGTTGAAAGTTTTTCTGTTTTTATCTTTTAACCAAAATTTGTATGATCAAGTTTTGTAATTTAATTGTTTAGTTATAAATTTTTGAAGTTAAAATTATGTTATAAAACTCTTATTCTTAATTTCAGGGGGCAATATTGTCATTTTCATAAAAATGAATACATTTTGCAAAAAAAAATGCAAACAACACAACACCTTTTTGCCATTAACAAACTACACAACACCCTTTTGCAAAAATGTTAGATTATAGGTCACCTTTTTGCAATTTTCCCTATTTCTAAGTAATTCATTTTCAGGATCTTGATACATAACGAACTTACTGGTCGCCTTTGGATCTGTTGTACGATTTGACCTTATCCAGCATGATTCTAATATTTGAAGTTGTGCAGGCCTTGCATCGGATCGGAACTTTTTGCCTCCAATGCAGACAGTAGCAGCTCCAATAAGATATTGGTTTCTCCAGGCTCCCACCTATCTCTAAATCTTTGCCTGTGGGTAAAACATTTGCCGTCAGATCTCCCAGTTAGATTGACCAAGTTTTACTGCCTCCTTTCTTGTAGATCATCCTCTAAAATGCCAAGACCAAATAATGAAGTTAGCGAGGAACAGAAACAGGCATATAATAATAAACCTTGGGAAACTGAGGACTTGGTCGAAATGGACGAGAAACTGCTAAAGTACGTTACAGAATGTTCAAAAAAGGTTAACAGTAAGCGTTGCAGGAATGATGGTGAAGATGAAGGGGTTGTCGATGGGTTTGCACGTTTCGAACTGGATGAGAAACGACAAGGATTCACGAGTTCTTTGCTCGACGTTTCTAATTTCCCGGTGGGTTCCTATAAAATCAGATGGCATAGTTGTTGTATAGACAACCGGGGTTCCTATTGGAGCCTCCTCCCTCTGAATGCTGGACCTGTATTTACAGTTCAAGGATGATTAGCTAATTTTGTAGAATCGAAGCGGGGTGGTCTACTCTATTCGGGTATTCGGTTGTTTCCCGAATTATTTTTCTTTTATCCTTGCTGAATATTCTTGGTTGTTCAGGCTCATACCGCCTTTTTCTATATGCAGTTTGTAGCAAAGATTTTCTAGTGACGACACCACTATCCCCACTCTCCTTGTATGTGGTAAGATTGGATATCATTATCATTATCATCATTTCATTCAATATGTGTATATAATTCAGGAATAACAAGTGTTTCAAAGTAACTAATTAACTGCTAGCTTGTAACTAATATTACAATACATGTTAGGTTATTTTAGATCTGCAATCTCTGTGATATTAAATATGATTTTCTCTTTATCTGTTTATAGGAGACAGATAGTTGTAGTTAAGTTTCTATGAAATCCGGCCGCCATTGTGAAAATTGCTAAATTTGTATCTTGTTCTTCAGATGCTGCATTCCAAATTCAGCGTGGCTTTGCGTTCTTTTTTCAGATCGAAGAATAAGACCTGAGCAGCATTGCATTGCAAAGATTTGTCGGTTTGATCTGCAGGATCCAATATGATATAATTGAACCTCCCCATGCATGTATATTATCTGTATCTGGGTTGGGATTGCCAATCTTTACCGCAAGAGAGAGTTGAGTTGCAGGGTTAGAATTATCTTTATTTTATGGGACAATGTTAAAGCATCTATTTTGTCTGAAAACATTATCCATACTGTTAGATTAGAGTAAGACATGAAATGTATACATTACACAGATGCATCTCGATATTTGTATACAGTTTGTTGCCTTTTGCCTCAACATTAAATGCAGGAGATTCGTCATTTTTAAATATAAGGTATTTTCTCAAGATGAAAGTCAAAAATATGATAATTAATGAGCTAAATGTAATGTGTCATATTTGTTAATAGCTCTATCCACCTAAAATATGAAAGTGGAAACTCAACGGAGACTATCAGAAATTAAAGAATTTTCACTTATCCTTTTTATAAGTGTCACAACCAATTAAATTATTTGATAATATACATTTATAACATTTAAACAAGTATATTTGTGAACAAAATAAATAAAATGTTTACTTTTTGTTATAATTTGAAACAACAAAATAACATTAACAATTGTAAGAAACTATATATATATATAGGATATGAGGCCGAACGAGGTCTAAATCTTCCCGAATTCTAATTACTCATCCTTAAATTCGAAACAATTTAACCAAATTCAACTCCTATTGAAATGTGTATGTGTTATGTTGAATTTGAGCTATTTTGCATCGTATATGCACTGTACTAAAATATGATTGGACTAATTATAACATCAGTTTAATTTTGAAAATTAAGTTTATGAATTAAAATACCTTCAAAAAGAGGTTTATGAATTAAAATTGATTTTAATTTTTATATTTGGGGAACTGAAAAAGCATACCAATTTCTTAAAAGTGAAAGAAGAATAAATATTTCCCTTAAAATTTATAATGAGCATAAGTAAAGTCCGGAGCTGTTTGGGCCCGGGATAGACTAAATCTGAGCCCATGACGATAGTAACCCAATAGCCAAAAGGTCCCCAAATACGAATTAGGGTTTTGCAGTTCTGGGTGTTGTGTCACATACATACATATAAGTAAAGAAGAAGAAGAAGAACCAGAACCAGAACCAGAACCAGAGAGATAGTGATAGAGATAGAGAGAAAATGCCTGCTGGACATGGACTTCGAGCTCGAACGAGAGATAGCTTCTCTCGTGCCTTCAGGAAGAAGGGTTACATCCCTCTGACGACGTACCTGAGGACCTACAAGATCGGCGATTATGTCGACGTCAAGGTCAACGGCGCCGTTCACAAGGGCATGCCCCACAAGTTCTACCATGGACGCACCGGCAAGGTCTGGAATGTCACCAAGCGCGCCATTGGCGTTGAAATGAACAAGCAGGTTCGTTACCATTTCTAGCTTATTCGCTGCTTGATTTCTGGTTTGCACTGACTCGTTTGTTTTGCTCATTTTTTCGATTTGATAATGATACGATTACCAGATAGTTTTGATTTGTCAAGCCGAATTTTAGGATAATAAAACTTGTTGAATTGATTTTGCAATTTTATTTTATTTCATTGAATCTGAAATATTGTATGATTAGTTCCACTGAAATCGATTCATTGGTTTATGAGATTTTGAACAATGTTGTTCTTGTGTGCTTATGATGTTTGTGATTAAATGGGTCAAATGAAAGTAATTTAGTCATATTACAGAAATATAGTTATCCCAAACTAAACACATTTTCCATTTAGCTATGCCTAACTTGGTTTTGGATCTTTTAGATACCCTAAGTTTAGTTTTTCCCCACGTCTTTAGTATTTGGATGGGAAATGTTAAAATTTGTAGTGAAAAGACAAATGGAAAATGGATGTTAATTTCTTAAACTCTCCACTGGTTCAGGGTTGCTGCTTTTTTATGTTGAATTGTAGGTTATGTTTCATTTGGGAGACGTTTTTGTACTCTACATGACTCGAATAACTCTAGTTTGCTAGTTCTGTTGGCTTATGCTCTGCATTGTTGATACTTTAACATCATACACCTTGCTCTGGTTTGATATTTGTGTACAACTATACTAATTTGTTTGTCTGTTTATTATGTTGATAGGTTGGTAACAGGATCATCAAGAAGAGGATCCATGTGAGGATCGAGCATGTTCTGCCATCTAGGTGTGCGGAAGAGTTCAAGCTGAGGAAAATTCAGAATGATAAGCTGAAGGCTGAGGCCAAGGCTCGTGGCGAGAAAATCAGCACCAAGAGGAAGCCTCAAGGTCCCAAGCCAGGCTTTATGGTGGAAGGTGCCACTTTGGAAACCGTTACTCCAATTCCTTATGATGTCGTCAATGATCTCAAGGGCGGTTATTAGTCGTAGTGTAGTGACATCTCGGGTTTTGACTGTACTTGTTTTTGCACAATGGGTTTTCATTTAGCTGAAAGCTTTCTTTTCATTTTAATGGAACTACCAATTTCTCAACGCTACTATCCTTCAAATTATAGTTGATCAATTGCTTACTTATTAGTGTGATGATACAATACATGGTGCACTTTTTTGTATATTTGGTATCTCATTTGTTGTAGTGACTTAAGCTATTCAGCATGACTTTTTCATAGTGATCTTAATGTATCATAGCATATAAAACTGAACACATTCTCTAATTTTTGTGTGATTGTATTTTTGAAAATTAATTGACATTGTTCTCTTAGTTCTATAAGATCCCATGGCTAAAATATTCAGCTGTTTGTTGGGTGATTACTAGTTTAATGCAGAAGGAAGAATATGGTGGTGCCTGATGTGAGCTGCTCGTGGAATTTTGTTGTTGTGTATAAATGTAGTATATGATTTATGTCAGCTAATATGGAACAATTGCTGCATATAAAAATAAATAGTACAATGATGGTTACATTTTCGTCTTGGGCATTCCTCCATCGTTATCAGTACCTCTTTCATACAGGTGAAAATGTCAAGAATACCCAATTATTTATTTTGATGAAGAAAACAACTATTGTTGTGATTATCGGAACATTGTTTTGTTCTTGTTGTGTTCATTGATATTTCTAGGGAGTACGCCAAGAATGATGCAACTTAAGAAGACTTCTGTGGTGAGTTAATGACCTGTTTTTCTACCTTCAATTCCTGCTGCTATCACTAATTCAGTATTTTCAACTGTTTTACAGATTATCCAGTGGCACCATGAAAGGTTTCTTGTGTCACTACCTTTTTGCTAGTGGCTCTGCTCAATACGTCTTGCTGGATTCAGATGACCACGGGTTTCCCTCTGTGAATCGGTCTAGTAGTTTCTGTACTGAGACAAACTTACACATATGTGCTTCTTGCGACAGTTTGCTCCTTCTATCATCTTTTTCAGGAAACCGTCTGCGCTATTCCGTCTGCAATCTCTTCACCAAGCTGAGCATACCTCTCCCCGAACCTCTGATGAGCACAAGGGATATTGGAGCTGGTCTTGCTTTTGACGGTCACCACTACCAGGTTGTGAGAATTTTCAGTGTCCAGGTACCAAGAACAGACGTTGCCGAGTCCTCATCTGCTAGAAGAAGCGTGCCTGAGTACAATCTGGAGATGGAGATATTCTCATCCAAAACCGGGTTGTGGATCCAGCACCATCCTTTGATTCGCCTACCACTAGACCTTCCCAAGCTCAGCACGATGTCTCTCTACTCCAATGGATCAATCTACTGGGAACTGGGAGGGTTCTTGCTCGTTTACAACGCTAGCTCCGGGGCCTGCAGGTACATTAAACTCCCGAACTATTCTGATAACTGGTCGTGGGTTTCAATGACTTTTGGGCAGTGTTTGTGGGATTCTGGAGGTTTTGTGCACTATTGTTACACTAACTACGAAGGAATCAAGACATGGGTTCTCATCAAAGAACAAGATCATCATCATCTCAAGTGGAAGCTGGTTCACTCGATCAGGCACCAGACACTGCTGCTGCTGAATCCAGAGACGTTCCGTCGAATCGAGCTCAACAATCCCGGGTTCAAGGTATCTCCATGGAAGCCTCACTTGGTATCGCCTTGTGGGTACTCGGAAGAGTCTCAGACAATGTATCTGAGGTTGCCTGGGATGTTTGTTTCTTACAACCTCCGAACACGAGTTCTGAAGGAGGTTTGCAGTTTCATGTTCCCTGATGAGAATTTCTATTGTTGCTCGCTCTTCCCATATGTTCACAATGTCGATCCTAGGATGATGAATCTAAGATCATCTTCGGGAGGAAGTACAGAGGTTGTCACTTTGCCTGTTGCAGGCTTACAGGTCAGAGGTAGGGATGTAATAGGTTCCGGTAATTGGAGTATTTGAGCTCACACATGAATATATAGCTCTTATTTATGCTGGAGCTATAAGCATTTTAATCATATTTGTTGTAATGTTCATTTCCTTGCATGTCTTTTCTTTTGAGGAAATTTCCTTATATATGTCTTAAATGGTCGAGAACCTGTTTATCTTGTTAGAATAATTCATTAATATTAGGGTTTTTTTTTTTAAAACACATTAGGGTTTCTTATTTAGTTTAGGTATTGTTCACCCTATGTTTTCATATTTGTTGTCCTCCCGACTCCGTCAATCACGTGTGAGTCCCACGCCCCATCGGCATGTGCCCACGCACCACCGCTTGATGATCGTTCGACTGATTTTCTTTTCCGTTGATTTTTTTGGTTTCGCACCGTCGTCATGCGACGTAGTTGTTTGTGTTGTATCATCGTAGTTGCTTGAAATTGTTTCACACTGTTGTAATTGCTTAAAAGTTTGGTGATTAATCTTAAAATCACCTTTGCACCGTCGTTATACGACGTAGTTGCTTGAAAAGTTTGGTGATTAATCTTAAAATCACCTTGCACTGTTGCTATGCAACGAGTTGCCGCACCGTCATTATTTGTTGAACTTCATTTTGGGACAATAATTTCAAAATACCCAAAATACACATGAATTGAACCAAAATTTAGGGTACTTTCGAGCTATTTTCCCAAAATACCCATGAATCGAATCAAAATACCCATGAATTGAACCAAATACCTACGAATTGAATCAAAATTCAAGGCCATTTTTAGTAAATAAATAGTCAGTTGTCTCAAAATAGAATTTAGTGTGGTGAAAAAAAAGAATTTTGCTTTTTTAGACAAAAGTGTAATTTTCCTTTTAGAAATATACAAGAAATGGGAAGAAGAAGAGAAAGGATTTTGCTGTAAAGACGAGACAGAGTTTGCTTTAGAAAGTGAAATGAAATTAGAGGAAGAAAGGTGGAGTGTTTTGGAAAGAGAGTAAATTAATGAGGTTGATATGAAAGGATTTCATTATCTGGAAACATGTGGGTGGTCCCTAAAAATTGGGAAAGTCGTTATTTAGTCTCAAAACTTAGTTTGGATAAAATAGATTTTAGTCAAATACTTGAATACATTGCCACATTGGTATATTAAATTTTACATTTATTGAGTGGTATTGAGCGATGTGTATTTTTAAAATTGTTTTGACCATATTAAGCGAGTGGTTTTCGTTTGGTGACTTGTGATATTAAAGGCTAAAATTTATTGAAGGTTCATTAAATTACCTATCTCTTTCATTGCTTAGGCCAGTTCAAACGATGGTGTTGTTATTGTTGATTTGTTGTATAAATGAGTTATAAGAAGCTTATGCTGCATTTGTTTGGCAGCTATTATTGACAAATAATATAAAGTGAGTGTGGTAGAATACATTTTTACGTCATTCTGATGTATTATTTTAATAGTCAGTTTAATATGAAGATTTATTTTTATGTGTCCCTGTTACTTTATGGATACGAACCCTCCATCAAAAGTTACCTTGACGTAGGTAAGGAAACTTTTGGTTACATAGGGAGGATAGTCGCATCCATCTTCATGTATCTTGAACTCTACCTCGTCGCGGTAGAGTTCCTTATACTATAAGGGGACAACCTCCACAAGTTATTCCCCAGCGTGTGGAATCAGCGTGACCTTCCTTTTCTCTGACTATGTGAAGGCCTTCGCCGGTGGATTGGGCGTTACAGGCTCGATGATATTAATCATCGTTCCCTTGCTATATGAGGATTGACCTCACCATTGTTAAAATTTCTAAGAGTTTCCACAAATATTAATTGTGTAATTTGCTTTTCTACTCAAGAATAATTTGCTTGTGGAATTTGACCTGGTCTTTACGGTATTACTTGTCGACCGCATCCACATGTGCAAGGTCAAATAAGCCACGTGTGGTGCATTCACAGTTTTACCAACATTATTCTCCCAGATTGAGACTGGATAAATGGTGTGGGGCTTGTCCCGCCGAAAGTTGACGTTCTTTTTCGAGCTGATGCTCGTTATAGCTTTATAAAGTGTGTGCTAGTTTTAAAAAGAAATCAAATAAATAAATGTGATTTCCAAAAGTTCATTTCCTGATTAAGATTCGAGTTGAATGCATTTCTAATCATTCAAATTTATAATTGAATCATATATCTTCCCTTAAACCCTATCTATAATCTAGCACTCTTTAACATATATATGTTGCCAACCTCCGTTAATTACTTCATATTATTAAATCAATTCATATATCATCTGTATACATTTTAATGCTTCTTATATGTTTATGGGATCATCCCACATAAATTTTCATAGGTTTCTCAAAATCTCACTTACATTCTATGAATTATAAATGCTAATTGTGAGACATGGTGGATAATATATATAGTTCAAGTCATGCCCTATGATTAATTTGATTGTCTATAAAATTCACTTCAAAGAACCGCGCAATGGTAGAGACGTTAGGCGGCTCGATTGGCCGGTAGCTCACAGGCTCTCCTAAGACGGTATAATTTTAGGAGCACATGACAGATTTCATGTAATAAATATCAGGTCATTGTTTTTAATCTCCTTATCGGTGTTAGATTTACTTTAAGAGCAATGCATTTGCCGCATATACATGTCCAAAAGGTAAGATTGTGTGCGAGTTGGAGGTTTCAATCAACATTGCTTACATCTCGACGGCTAGGCACCTTTACGACTAAAATGTCAAATTTATTAGTTAACTTTGTTTATTTCTTTTATACAGACGTTATTTTCAATTTCTTTACATGTGAACGTAACTTGCATGTCTCGTGTTTCTAAGCCTAAGCATATTCTCACTGTGATGATGTGTATGAGCCTTTTACTTTAACATTATTGGTTGTTGAGGTTTTGTTAGACCCTTCTACTTAAATTAATAATGTTATATGTTTGGTTAATGATTAAGGTTTTGGTAATTAGTCGACAAAACATACGTGTTTTGTCACCATTCAAAACCTTAAACAAGCTTCGCTGAGTTCGATTAAAAAAATAATCAGTAAAACTTGAATTGATCTGGTATATATTTTTCAAAATATAATTAAAAATAAATTATATTAATTTAATATAAACGAGCTAGCCTCGAGTCTTAAAATAATTGAGTTTGAGGTCGATTAGAATTTAAATCAAACCACAAGCTCAAATTTAACTCGTTAAAGACCCTACTTACTTACAACTCTAGACATATATATATATATGTGGTAAAAGCATATGGAGCCTTTAACGCTCGCGAATGTGCCAATAAAAACATAAGTTTATTAATTAAAGAAAAATTGGGTATATAATTGTCATTTTATATGATTTTAATAGTAGAATCTAATGGTGCTGACGGAATGGAAAATTTTACTCACCGACCCTCTTATTGATACATCATCACACATCTACCTAACATTCGTCACCATTAAGCAATAGAAATATAGCCAACAATTCAATAATATGCATTCAAAGTAAATTCAACACTTATTCATAAAATCGGAATATGAACCTAGAACCCATGATTGGTGATTAGCCCATAAACAATGGTGATAGAACAACAAATTATCAAAATCAATATGAAAATAGGAGAAGAGAAAAAGAAATTCAAAACTCTGAACCCGCTAGGGTTGAAGTCATGAACAGCTCCAATCTCTCCCCCAAAGTGTTTTCTCTTGATGTTTGGATGATCATTGTATCCGATTATGTAAAAAAATTCGACTTATCTAATTAATTCTTGATTACTCACCGATTATTCTGTTAATATGATTTATTATTTTAATTATTTTATAAGTTAAAGACTCTCTCCGCCTAACTAACGTTAACACCGGTTACGGCACTGAAAATCATAAACAAAATTGATCAGTTTTACTCTAAAAGTGGCACACCACTTCTCATATTTTTATTAGGAATTATGGGTATTATGAGCAAGAACAATGTCCTTCAATTTCGATTTCCAATGTCACGTCATTTGATTTTTGTTTAGGAGAATTCACTTTAACGAACCGAGCATCGATACATAAATACAGTTATCGAGTACTTTCAAGGCCGACCCAAGTACGTTTCAATGTGGCGGAGCTTCTTGGTGACCTGATTCGACACTTCTAGATCACGATCCCAGTGTTATGATCCGGTTTAGTGCGGCCCCGGGCCGTGATCATGTTTTGATGGCCTCGGGATTGCGCGCGAGGATGTCACGGTCTCAAAACAAGGTTTTCGCATCGCCGAAGATGAAGTCCACGGTACCTACCACGTAGCATTTTATGCTGAACATGAAGTCCACGATGCCGTGATGGACGTAAAAGAGTGTCCTGGTGACCGATAATGCCGCATCTGTAGAAAGCGGATCGGTCCAACGAGACGTGGAGAGCCACCGCTTCTTGCTTTAACGGACCCGTAGTGTTCTTGAAGGTTATTTTCTTAGCCAAGAACCCTGATTTGAGAGAGATTTAAATTTAACAAAATATTTAAATTTTTATAGTAAATTAGCCAAGAACCCTAATTTGAGAGAGATTTAAATTTAACAAAATATTTAAGTTTTTATAGTAAATTATTCTCGTGGAATCACAATAAGTTGTGACAACGTATGGATGAGATTATTTCTCAAAATATGGTCTATAAATAAATCTATTTTTAGTATCAAAATAATGTTCCAAATTATACGTGGTCTGGAAAACTTGTGGGGTTTTAAATGCAACTAATTCTCGAAATTCTACTCTAATTAGTAGATTGACTATACTAAAAAGGGGTAGTGACAGTTGACTACACCGAACTATGTCACGTTTCAAATTTAATACCCCAACTTTCAGATTTTTATTTGGGATGCCCAAACATTAAATAAGCGACAGTTAGCCCAACGTCTGTTAAATTTAACTGATTTGGTTTGTCAAAAAGTCTAAAATGCCCTCAATGGTTTTGGTCTGTTAAACCAGTCTGATTGGTTCAATTGATATGATTATGAAATGACTATTTTGCCCCTGATTGAACAACCAATTTAACTAATGGTTTGAGGGCAAAATTGACTTTTCAATTACACAAATAATTATTATAATTCTTTAATATTTAAATAAATATATCATCATTAATTGATTATTAATTAATTATATTATTATTAATCATTAATTTAACTTAATTAAACCTAAACCTAATTAAACCTAAACCTAAACCTAATCATTAACCACTTCCCGCCGCCGCCACTCCTGCCGGCGACTCCGACCGGCAACCCCGACCGGCCGAAGCAGGCGAGGCGAGGCTGAACTGCTCCTGCCCTCTCCGACTGCTCGTGTCCGTCGATCTCCCCGGCCCTCTCCGCCGTCGATCTGGAACCTCTGCGGCGATGGGCTCGTGTCCGTCGATCTCCCCGGCCCTCTCCGCCGTCGATCTGGAACACAGGCGGCGATGGGCTCGTGTCCGTCGATCTCCTCGGCCCTCTCCGTCGTCGATCTGGAACACAGGCGGCGGTGGTCCCTTCCCGAGCCTCGCGACGTCCTCGACTTCGACCGGCGAGGAGCCTCCGTCGCGGGCACCACCAGAGCCTCCATCGCGAACCCAGATCTGGCCGTCGTGAACCCTCTCCGTCGAGGCCCGCGACAGAGGAGGCCGCGAGGGCACCGGTCGGGGTCGTGGGGAGGCGTGGCCCGAAGCGTGGCGGCGGTCGGAGACGAAGACAGCGGTCGAAGACGGAGCCGGAGATGGCGCTGACGGAGGCGCCGGCAGTAGAGGCGGCGGTCGGAGACGGGGTGGGGTGGGGATGTAATTAGTGTTAATTAGGGTTTAGTTAGTTTTAATTAGGGTTAATTAGTCATTAATTAGGGTTAATTAATAATTATTATTATTAATATGATTTATAATAATATATAATATTAATAATAATAATAATATATATTTAAATATTAAAGAATTATAATTAATATTTGTGTAATTGAAAAGTCATATTTGCCCTCAATTCATTAGTTAAATTGATATTTAATTAAGGGTAAAATAGTAATTTCATAATCATATCAATTGAACCAATTAGACTGGTTTAACATACCAAAACCATTGAGGGCATTTTAAACTTTTTGACACACCAAATTAGTTAGATTTAACAGACGTTGGGCTAAGTGTCGCTTATTTAATCTTTGGGTATCCCAAATGAAAATCTGAAAGTTGGGGTATTAAATTTGAAACGTGACATAGTTCGGTGTAGTCAACTGTCATTACCCCTATTAAAAAAAATGTTCTTTTAGTGGTTGCGGGAAGTCTCTATTTTTAGAGATATAAATCAATAATAGAAACAGTAACACAACTTAACCTAAGTATTTATTTAATATTAAATTTCCAATTAACTATATATAGGGAGAGAGAGATACTTATGGCGTATCAACAGTAGCAGATGTGATGATGGAGCGGCCGTCGACAATACTGAAAACTTTCGGTAATGATCATCGTTTTCCTATTGACTCCGAAGAACATCATGTTTGTCGTAATCTTCGGTACCCATATCGTCTCAGTATAAGTCTCATGCTTAATTTTAATTACGTGCCTGTTCTTGCTCCAGTCTGGCGCCGCCACCACCGCCGACCCAATCGTCATGAAGTTCCCAGTCCCGTCCGCCACCACGTTCTTCTCCAACACCGCCGACTGTAGCTGCCCTTTGTTTCTCCCCGACATCCACTTCGGCCAACTAGGAGGGGTTTCGGCGACTCCGAAGTTGTCGGCCATAATGTAAACGGTTATGGCGGAGAGCAGTAAAATATAAACAATAATAAAAGCTTCTATGTGGTATGGTTTGAAAATTTAAATCACAATTAGTGTCATTTTAACCTTTTATAATCAATTTTAAACATATTCTAATGAAAGTTAATGAGAAATGGAAAGTGAGATTTTGCGAGATTCTGTTCTAGGTGTTATGTGAGATTCTACCTATTCTGAGAGTGTTGTGTGAAATTATCCTTTTTCACGTGAATACAATGTAAAAGTAAGAGAATAATTTCACACATCACCCCCTAGAACAGGAAGAATCTCACATAACATCTTTTATATTTATTCTTCTCATATGCACCCCTACTTTGACAATTTATCTCACTTGCCATTTTCCGTTAACTACTGTTAAAATATGTTGAAAATGGATATTAAAAATACTAAAAAGCCCCTAATTGTGTTTTAAATTTTCAAACCATGTAACAAAGAAGTTTTCATTACTGTTTATTTTTCTACTGCTATCCGCCACAACCATTTTCAATATGGTTGACAACTTCGGAGTCGCTGAAACTCCTCCTGATTGGCTGAAGTGGATGTCGGGGAGAAACAGAATGCTGCTGCAGGTGGTGGCGGTGGTGGCGAAGAATGTGACGGTGGCAGCGAACGAGATTGGAAACTTCACAACAATTAGGGAAACGGTGGCAACGACGCCAGATTGGAGCAAGAACATGCACATAATTAAAATTAAGCCTGAGACTTATGCTGAGACGATATGGGTACCAAAGAATAAGACAAATATAATGTTCCTCGGATACAACAAGGAGACTACAATTATTACTGTATTGTTAACGTCCGCTCCATCATCAAATCCGCCATTGTTGGTACGTCGTAAGTATGTATATATAATTAAAGAATTAGGTTAAGGGAGTATAATCGGGTACAAATGTTATATTTGTGTACAAATATAAGAATAATCGTCAGCCACTAGATGAAAAAATAAATAGTGTAGATATGTGCTGACTTATCCAATGACATTAGTTGTAATTATTATTTATAAATTAGATTTTCTTTTTGTCTTTTAACACTAATGAGAGGGTAAATTCGTATTTTATACAATTTTCTTTTAAACATATAGTTTAATTCGTATTTAACACAAATAAACTAATCATTTTTATTTGAAATCTTTGCATCCACGATTATGAAATACTTGCATATTCCTATTTTTCGACGTTACTTTGTGCAATATTTTTATGTTTCATTGACAATGTCATATTGCTCCATTCTCTCATAAACAATATGTGTGTTCTATTGTTCCATTCTCCCATAAACAATATGTGTGTTCTATTGTTCCATTAACAATTGCATATGATTCCAATATTCCATAAATATTATTCGTGATCTCATTGTTCCATTTGCAGTGCCAAATTATTCATTGCTTTATAAAATTGATTATTATTTCTATTGTTCCATGTGAATTGTGATATGGTTCCAATATGCAATATACATGTTTTTTTTATTTCCATTGTTTCATTTGAACAACATGCATTGATTTAGGTAATTATGAATGAATGGAGTCATGAAACTAAAATCATGGGGAATGGAACAAAGGAATTTGGGGAATGAGACAACTGAAATTGTGTAATTGAATGCATGAAATATTTAATACCTCATTAAATCTATAATAGGACATATAGTATGGGGAATGTTCGAATGGAATCACAGAACACTAAATATATGGAATAGTAATAATGGAATAATGGAATCAATGATTCATGGAATGAGTGTCTTCTGCACATTTGAATTGTGGACGAAATGAAATTATCGACAAAATGGAAACATGGAATATTACATCTCAAAAACAACTTAAGCAGCTGCAGCAGCACCTTTACCGGCGGCGGGAGCGGCGGCGACAACAACTGCACTGCCACAACCAACATTCATAACGAGATCGTCAACGCTCCTCTTCTTGGCGAGCTTGGCGAAGAGGATCGGCCAGTAGGACTCAGCGGAGATGTTGGCCGCCATCACCAAGGTAGCAATCTTCTCTAGTTAAACACAGATCGTTGCACGTTCATCAACAAAACAAAGGATTGAGAAGTAAATTGAAGAAGATTGAGATACTTGATACCGTCGTCGTGGAGGATCAAGGTGGAGATGAGCGGTGGGTCTGATAATGCGAGGCTATGAGCGACGAGTTTGACTCGGGCCCGGCACCGAATTGGCCGACGACAACGACGGGGCATGGAGGCACGGAGGCGAGGAGGCACAAAGGTACAGAGGCGATGTTGTGGGAGCATCGATTCCAAAATGGGAGCGTTATAGATGGTAATAATGGTGTAGGGTTTCTTGTGTCATTTTTACCCATATACCCTTGTGGATATTAATTAATTTATTTCATTATAAATTAAGTAATTAATGTGAATCATAGATTTAATACTATCCAATGGATAATATTGATTCTTATATTCGTATTTAAAGATACATTTGTAATGGAGTGCATCCCTAGGTAGGTTAAGTTGCCATATTGTTTTCATTACTGATTTGTTGCATCTCTATTAATTGAGACTCACTGCAACCGTTGAAAGCATACTTTTGTTAAGGACAATTTACTATAACAAATTTAAATATTTTGTTAGACTTTTGTAGGTGTTCTTGGATTAGGGTTCTTGGCTAAGGAAATAACTTCAAGTACACCGCGGGCCTGTTGTAGTAAAAACCGGTGGCTCTCCACGTCACGTCGGACCGATCCGTTTTCTACAGATGCAGCATGATCGGTTACCAGGTCACTCTTTATGTCCATCGGAAACGAAAATTCTACATAAATTGTTATGTGGTGGGCATCGTGGACTTCATATTCGGCAACGCGAGAGCTTTGTTCCAAGACTGTGACATCCTCACGTGCAAGCCCTTATGGGGCAGCAAAACATGATCACGGCCTAGGGCCGCACCAAAGAGGATCAAAATATTGGGATCATGATCAAGAAGCGCCGAATCGGCTCGACCGAGAAGGTTCATCACGTGGGGACATACTTGAGGAGACCATGGAAGTACTCGAGAACGATAATAACGCATTCGATAATCAATGGCATCATTGAGCCAGGGGTGGTACCCTTAGTCGGGGAAGAATTAGTTCGCCTTAGTTTATTACGGAAAATACCATGATATGGATCCGGATTTGAATACGTTTCATCTGATCAATTGAACCTAAATGAAGGTGATTTGTGTTGTTGAGTTTTAGCTAGGAACTTCATTGATGGAGCCAGCTGGTTAGGCTCAACTTGATATCCAAATTTTACTTTCCAACGAAATATGAGAAAATTTCTACACAAATATGTGACACAGCTACAATTAGACTTCTCAAACTCAAATAAGTCAAGAAAAGAAGGAATTCTAATTGAGCCCAACCAACTGGCCCCAACAATAAAGTTCCTGTTAGTAAACTGTTGGGCCTCGACAGTATTACTAATCACCTTCACCCTGGTCCGAGAAGTATTTGAATCTGGACCCGTATTCTGGTATTCTCTGTAATAAACTATGGAGAACCATTTCTTCCTACCACCCCTCGATGATATCATTGAATATGGACTGCATTACCGTCCTAGAGTACTTCCAGTGCCGCCCTAAGTACGTCCCCACACTTTTGAATCACGATCCCAGTGTTGAATACTAATTCTGAAAAGTTGGATTGAAATTTTTTAATTCATGATTGAAACATTGTTTTGGCAACATTATTTAAGGATCGCGTATGTATTTTTCTTTCGATAATTTGTTTTCTGATTTTCAATTGTTTTCATGTTATCATTTCTAATTTTTTTGTCAGATTTGGAGGTAGAAGTGGATCTCAATTCTTATTATTTGATTTTCACCGTTGAATCTCTACAAATGAGCGTGAAGATAATAGAATCGTTGAATTTGTTTTCGGTTGATTGTTGATTTGGATATTGTAATGCCATTGTTAATCGTCAGCATATTGCTGACAGACGCTGAGGGAACTGTAGAAGATGAAGTCGTCGCAAATCTGTCTTCGAACGACAACCTTCGATTCGCCTTCGGTCTGATAATTTATCGCGTTACATTTTTGTTAATAATAATTTTAGTCATTTTCTTCTTTTGCTTTTCTAAAATACAAACTAGTCTGGTTTGAGATTTAAGAGTGTTACTTATAATCATAATTTCCTTGATTAATGAAGTAAAGAAGACTATATATATATTGGATTGGTTTTAGTTGTTTTTATGGATCGTAGTTCTTGAACCAAATGTGAGGAACTCTTGACTTGATCGAAGACAGTTTTGGTTTCATTACTGTTTTGCATATTTCAATTATGTTTCATAATCCATGTTAATTAAATAATATTTATAGTATCTATTCATCTAAAGAGTCGACGAACGCAAATATGTGTCACTTAATCTTGTAAGTGGCCTTTTAATATATTAGCTAGGTGACACGAATTATTGTTTGTCATTTAACATCAAACAAAATATGTGTATAAAGGTCGAGTCGAGTTCACTGCATATACTTTAACTAGTACAAGGTATATGCAACAAGATTTATGCCACAACGTTTACGCGATGGACAATATAAGCAACGATAGATTTTTCTTTATAAAAATGTACTTACCAGATAGCATTATTGATGGAGAGACCAATATTGAAGCAGGTTCTGAAGAAGGTGTGGAGGTCTGGTTTTGAAATATATTTGGTTGTTGGTAACATGAAAATGCAAATAAATAGCTGATCAGATGGTTATTAATTTGTTTGATTAACATTATCTCATCAATTAAGTTAGATTTTGTTTTTTGAAAACAAAACAATTTTATTTGGTTGTGTATACATATATTTGGTTGTTGGTTACATGAAAATGCAAATAAATACCCAATTATACATGAACATTATCAAAATATTCAAATAGATGAACATTAACGTGTAGGTAGCTGATCAAATGGTTATCAATTTGTTTGATTAACTAGTCAAACAAAATACACAACATGATTGCACGCAAGTTCATAAATGAACTCACGAAAAAAAAGTGGGTAGAAAAAAGAATGTCGTCGGGATTGATCGAATTCAAAATATACGTTGAACTCCATAGAAACAATTGCAGATATTGAAAATTTAAATTTTACCATATAAACGACGAAAACGAACAAAAGCTAGAAAGGAGAAACAAAAAAACTAACCAACTTCAATATTGCATCAATTTTCAAGATTTTATATTGATAAATTAGCTTCCTAGTTGGTTGAGAATTAGGATATATTAATTAGTAGTTATCACCGTAGATCGGTAATCACGTTTCAAATTTTCAATTCTAATTTCAAAATAATTCCTGATGAATGTAGGATTAGAATTTATTTTTGAATTAGAATTATAATTAATGTGAAAAACAAAAAAATAGGGTGCACATTCATATAATTCAACTTATATATTAAAAATTAACCGGTTTCAACCGTGAAATAAACAGAAAAACCGCAATTAGAACCAGACAATTTCTTTCCCATAACGATTCATGATATAGTTTTAATAATTGAAGAATCGGAGGGCTAGGTTCCAAAACCATGCACACTAATGAAATGTCTTGTGTGTGTCAACTCTATTGATTATTAGGCTCGAATAAGATTATAGAAATGTTAATTGCGGGTAATAAAAAAATACAAATAGAAAATAGCCATAGGAATGGTAAAATACCTCAGATTCAACAGCTCGATGTCCCCGACCGGATACAATCGGGTCTAAAAATCTTTGAACATCGTATCGAGAGACATAAAAATTACACTGATCGGAAAAACTTTAAATCCCTTTCGAGATCGGGTAATTTTCCACAGTCAATCAAAACTAGGACGAGAGAAAGGTGAAATTAACACTTGATCAAGAAATTAATTAGTGTCTTGATCACATGTATATATGTACACACAAATGGTGAAGATTAATATTGTTGAGGGATTAGAAGTGTGACACACCTTCCCATGTTCATGTTTAGGTCGTGCATGTGGTTCAAAATTAATTTGTAGGAAAGTAGTAGAAGAGTCACACAATTTTGGATACATTTTTCATTAAATATATATGATTATTTTTCGAAAAATATTGTACAAAATTTTGGAATTTACTGCCATAACATTTTTCAAATTGAACCAATATGAATTTATTCACTTATAAAACCTCAGATCATAACACACACCTCAACTACCACTAACCATATTCATCTCAGCTTTAATTTATATATATAAGAATGTTTTAAGTACAAATTATTTTTGCATCGTGCCTTGCATGCCGTTACGAAACTTAATTTTAAATTATTTTTTTATTCACGTCAGTTCGATTGTGATTGTTTAGTTGTGTTCCTGAGGTTTGGAGCGCAATGGTTTAATACTTGATATGCAAAAATTATAGTGAATTTCTAGAATTTCGTGATTACTTCGTAAGGAACGGTCAAACTCTCAATAGAGATCTTTTTTTAGATTTGGTACATCGGATTTAATTTCTTATTGACGTACATGATACTTAGGTCGTTTAAAATGATTATGATCATTTGGGTATGCAATTTGTATATGAAAAGTGAAGAAAAAACCGAAGTCAAGCGAAAGTAAAAAATCTTTACTCAAGACTGTTGACCATTTGTAACGGCGCACATTGCAAAGTGTACCGTCACATATATATTTGTAACGGTGCACATTTCCTTGTGCGCCGTTACAAATTAATAATAATAATAACAATGACTCAATTTTTGATCGTCTATTCCTGACGATAAAGTTTTGGTCAATGATCAACGCTTTTGTAACGACGTACGTTTCACATACTAAGAACCGGTTACACATACGTTACAAATTAATTCGAGCTTGATTATTTATTTTTGAGTTGAACTTGAATTTAATCCTCATGTATATATAAATACAAATTGAGTCGATTCGCAAGTCTTACAAACTTTAATAGTTTGGGCTTGAGTTTGATTCGTTTTTTCAATAATTAACAAATAGTTTAATTAATAAAATATAATCGACAAACAAAAAATTTAATAAAAAACAATTTAACTAATACAATAATTAGTAAAAAAATAATTATAAAGCATTAAAAAAACACACAACTATTAAAGTTTGTCAATTCCAAGATTTAACCTCATAGATAAAATACTACAAACTTACTATTAAGTCACACAACTTTTGTTGTTAAGTTGAACAGTTTCGAAATCAATACCATAATTTAAGGGGCCATATCCAAATTACGAATAAAAATTTATATGATTTTTTTTGAATTCCCAGGAAAAGGACGGGGCGGGACGACGGGGCGCGCAAAAAAAGCTAATTTTCATCATCTGAGTGATAGGATCATGGTCAGATTTTTTTATAAATAAAAATCACTAACAATAACCAAGAAACAATCAATATCTTTGTTATTCAGTAAATATGTCATGAACAAAAATTGATATATCATTATGCTTGAAATTTGTGTACATATAAAAACTCTCAAAACTCATAACTGCTTTCAAATTTGTTTCAGCGAATTGAGCGTTACAGGCTTGATGATATTACCGTGCATGGTTAATTTAACCACATTATAGGTTAAATTCATGCACGGTAATATCATCGAACTTGTAACGCTCAATGCACCGCCGAATCCCTCATGTATATATGTCACGACGAGCGCGACCATCAGGATGAAGACCTAGTTTGCTCCGCCTGCACGCCTGAAAATATAGTTTGTGGAGATAGTCTCCCTTCAGGTACCTCAAACTCTACCGCGTCGAGATAGAGTTCGAGGTACATGCATATGGATATGACTATTCGACCTCAGTAACCAAAAACCCTGACCTATGTCTGGGTAACTTTTGATGTTAGGGTCTGTATCCATGCACCGCTTTAAAAGCAGTGCAGCGTACTAGCATACGCATGATGGTACGCAGAGCAGTATAAAAAACAATAGGCGGCGACATTTACTATTAAAGTTACTAAAAGGAGAGAGACGTCGCATAATAAATATGTTAGTTATCGTGGGTGAACTTTATATTTCCATTGATTTGTAATGATTATATCTTAATTAACATTAGGTTTTTGTTATTATTTGTTATAATTGCAAGAAAATCCCTCGGCAGCCAAAAGCCATATCTAGTCACAAATTTTGATTAGAAGATTAAAAAAACACACATTTTGTAGTTCTTTTTTTAAAAAAATTATTAATTTTACTAGTAATTTTGTCATTTTACAATAAATAAATTCATTTAGCCAAAAAAACCGATACACACTACACAACACTAACATACAAAATATCATAATATCCGACCACTTTTTTTTCGTTCTCTTAGTTATATAAATATTGCATTGCAAGAAATAAAGAAGTTAAAATATTTATCTAAAATAAAAAGTATGTCTTTTGTCTTGTGTGTGTCAACTTTATTGATTATTAGGCTCAAATAAGATTATAGGAGATGATAAAAAATATACAAATAGGAAATAGCCATAGGATGGTAAAATACTTCAAATTTGACGGTTTGATGTCCCTGGTCAGACAAAATCGGGTCTAGAAATTTTTTGAACGTCGTATCGAGATTAAATCCATTTTGAGATCGAGTAATTTTCCATAATCGATCAAAACTAGGATAAGAGGAAGGTGAAACACTTATCATGAAATTAGTGCCTCGACTTGTATAGAATTTGGTTCCTCTTATATAACATTTTTTCAATAATGAATATGACTCAAATTCAATATCGTCATGATTTAATTTAGTAATAATAATATCTCGTAGTTGAAAAACACACTCATATTGTTCAAAAATTTCTAGGTGTTCAAAGATTTATCGGGGCACACTCAAATTTGCCGCTTATTATAATCATATGACTTAGTGTAAAATACAGGGTTAATTAATGAAAGACTTTATACAAGTGACTAACTATTTTTAAAATTTTCATTCCCACTCATCTAGTTACATTCTTTTACAATTTGTATTAACACCATTAAATTTGAACAAATTTTTTTAAGGCATGAAATGTCTCAAATACCCTGATTGTTCATTAAATTTTCAAAATGTATCATGATGTCATAACTCTCTCATACGAACTCCGTTTCGGGCTCGTAGTATATCATATCGAAGACAATCGGAAGACCAACAAAAAATTTTAAAAAAATTCTTTTCTATACATTATTAATAATTAATTATATAATTTTTTTAATAATTAGATCCTCATGACATTAGTAAATATACATTCAAAATAAATAATAATAATAATAATAATAATGATTAATTAAACTGATATTAATAATATACTTAAACTTTCGAATACCATGATTCTCTCATACGAGCTCTGTTTTGAGCTCATAGTATATCAAATCGAAGAGAATTGAAAGATTATCAACTTTTAATGTTAATAATTATTAATAATATATCGACACAACTTCTTTCTTCAAAATTATCTATCTCATGATTCTCTTCGATTTGATATACTATGAGCTCAAAACATAGCACGTATGAGAGAGTTATGACATTCAAAAGTTCAGTATATTATTAATATTATTTTTTATTTTGAATGTATAGTTACTAATGTCATCCGGATCTAATTATTAAAAAAATTATATATTAATTACTAATAATATATAGACAAAACTTATTTTTTTAAAAGTTGTTGAGGAAGGGGAGGGGTATTTTAGGTATTTATAAATAATGAACAGTAAATCAAGATAATTTGGATGAAAAACTATTAATGTGTAATTTTTTAGTAACTAAATGAACGAAAATGAAAGTTTTTTAAATAAATATATTCGTTTGTTAAAGGCCTCCAACTAAGAATACTAACATGTAATTAACCCTAAAATACACGCAGCAAGATTTATGCGGCACATATGTGTGTCTGTCGCATAGAAAACAACGTTTACATGACGGACAATTAAAAACGAATAGATTTTGCTTTAAAATAGAGTACTTACCAAAAATTGAGAGAAACATTCGAAGCGAATTCCCAAGAAGAAGAAAGAGAGTTTATACAAAAAATAATTATAAGAAGACTTTTTACGATTTTTACGCGATGGACAATAAGAATCGAATAGAATAGATTTTTCTATAAAAATGTACTTACCAGATAGCACATTGAGAGAGACCATTGAAGAATCAGGTTCTCAAGAATAAGAAGATAGAAGGTGTAGAGGTCTGGTTTTCAATCTCCATCGTCGTGTAATTTTGGTTGTTGGTTACATGAAAATGCAAATAATTAAGTAGCTGATCAGATATATAGTTATTAATTTGTTTGATTAATTACTAGTCAAACAAAATATTCAAAATACACATGGACTCAAACCACACGACTCAGGTACTCATGGTAACAATTTACAATTGCTAGATTTCTAATATTAAGCATTATCTTAATTTCTTTTTAAAAAAATTACGCATTATCTTAATTTTTTTTTTTAAAAAGTTAATGCATTATAAACTCACACCTCAATTTATAAATTTTTTAAGCAAAATTATGTTGAAATTAAGTCACAAAGAATTACGTTGAAATTATAATGAGAAAATTACAGAAGAGAGGTGACACAATTACAATTTAATGGATTGAGTAGATTCCAAAATTGTGCTTTTAGTGGTTGCGAGATGCAAATCAATGATATAAATAATAACTCAACTTACCCTAAATATTTAACTATATTCAATTTCTATTTGATATATATAGTACCGAATTTGATGATGGAGCAGCCGTCGGCAATACTTCAACTTTCAGTAATGATTGTTGTGTTTCTATTGTATCGATGAACACCAAATTCATCTTCTTTTTCGGTACCCTTACTGTCTCGGTATAAGTCTCTGGCTTAATTTTAATTACGTGCATGTTCTTGCTCCAATTTGACGCAACCGCCGCCGTCCTAATTGTCGTGTGAAGTTTCCAGTCCGCCGCCACCACCGCTGCCTGCCCGACATCCACTTCGGTCAATCAGGAGGAGTTTTGGCGACTCTGAAGTTGTCGGCCATCATAATGAAACTGGTTATGGGAGAACAGTAAAAAAAAAGTAATGGAAGCTTCTCTCTGACTAAAATGCCTCTAACTGTGTTTTAAATTTTCAAACCATGTCATAGAGAAGCTTTCATTACTGTTTATTTTTCTACTGTTATCCGTCACAACCTTTTTCGATATGGCCAACAACCTTGGAGTCCCAAAACTACTCCTGATTGGCCAAACTCGATGTCGGGCAGGCAGCAGTGGGCAACGACAGACTGGGAACTTCACGACGATTGGGACGGCGGTGGCGCCAAATTAGAGCAAGAACATGCACGTAATTAAAATTAACCCTGAGACTAATACTGAGACGATATGAGTACCAAAAAATTAGACGAACTTCATGTTCCTAGGAGAAAATAGGTAGACTACGATTATTATCGAAAATTTTAGTATTGTCGACAACCACTCGGTTATCAAATACGTCACTGTTCGTACGTCGTCATAAGTATATATATATAAAGAATTAGGTTAAGTTGCCTTATTGTTTTCATTATTAATTGAGACCCTTCGTAACCACTTCTAAAATATAGTCAATGCACTAATCAAAGTAAGATTTCGAGAATTCGTTGTATTTAAAACCCCATAAGTTGTCAAGACCACGTTCTGTTTGGAGCATTAATTTGATGCAAACCGTTGAAAATTCAGAATATGGTTCGTGCTAAAAATATATTTATTTATCGACGATATTTCAAAAATAACCTCGCTCGTACATTGTTACAATTTATGGTGATTCCCCAAGAATAATTTACCATAACAAATTTAAATATTTTGTTAGATTTTTGCAGGTGTTCTTGGATGAAGAAATAACCTTCAAGTACACTACGGGCACATTGTAGCAACAAGCGGTGGCTCTTCACATCGCGTCGGACCGATCCACTTTCCACAGATGCGGCATGATCGGTTAAGAGGACACTCTTTATGTCCATCACAAACGACAGTTCTACATAAACTGTTATGTGGTGGGCATCGTGGACTTCATATTCGACAACGCGATAGCCTAGTTTCATGACTGTGACATCCTTGCACACAAGCCCTTGTGGGGCCAGCAAAACATGATTACGGCTTAGGGCCGCACCAAATCAGATCAAAATATTGGGATAGTGATCCATAAGTGCTGAATCGGTCGAACAAGAAGTTTTGGGACGTGGAGACGTACTTGGGGCGGCCCTGGAAGTACTCGAGGACGGTGGTAATGCATTCGATGATCAATAACATCATTGAGCCGAGGCTAGTACTCTTGATTGGAGAAGAACTAGTTCCCTTTAGTTTATTACGGGAAATACCATAATACAGGTTCGGATTTTGATACTTTTCATCGGGTCAAATGGACCCGGGTGAAAGTGATTAGTACTGTTGAGGCTCAGCAGCTTACTGTTAGGAACTTTATTGATGAAGTCAGATGTTTGGGTTTAACTAAATATCTCTATTTTCTTGATTTATTTGAGTTTGTGTAGCCTTTTCATTTGTAATTTTCTCATTATTTTATGTTGTGGTTTTAGAGTATTGAACCATACAGTGTTGAATACTAATTCTGAAAAGTTGCATTGAAAATTTTTAATTTATGATTGAAACATCGCTTTGGAAACATTATTTAAGGATCGCGTATGTATTTTTCTTTCGATAATTTATTATTTTTATTTTTAATAATTTTCACGTTATCATTTCTAATTTTTTGTCAGACTTGGAGGTAGAAGTGGATCTCAATTCTTATTATTTGATTTCCACCGTTGAATCTCTCCAAATTATAATAGAATCGTTGAATTTGTTTTCGGTTGATTTGGATAAACCGAAAATTAAATAACAATTATAATATCCATTCATGTAAAGAGCGACCAACGGAAATATGTGTCACAAAATTTTCAGAATATTGATAAAAAATGATATTAAACCAGAAATTGAAGTTACAAATACATGCATTGAGGGCCTTGCCAAAATAAATTTAAAAAATGTCTCTTCCAATGGCAACCATAGATTTACAAAGCATATGTCGTGGATTGTAGAAATTTAAAAATAAAAAATTAGAAGTTGAAGCCAATAACATAGATTTGAGAAATTAAAGAAACAAAATAAGCTTACTGAAAGTCAATGGTGTTGGTTGTCTTCAAAGACAAGTGTGACTTCCAGTTCCAGCCCTCGACTTACGTCCTCAACAACAAGTTATCAAATTTGGGGGAAGTAAGCAAATGATGGGAAGTTGGAAAAGTCAAAATTTATGGGTTAAACAATGTTAAGGAGAAACTTGGGAATCGTCCAGGTCTGAGGGAGAGACTGGAAGGCTGATCGGAGTGAACTACGGGCTGCCTGCGCCGTCGAAGGTTGTGGAGCTACTGAAATCCCAAGAAATAGAGTGCATCAAGTTGTACGACACCGTGATCGTAGCCCTCCCCAACGAGCTCCTCTTCTCCGCCACCGCGTCCCTAAGATGAGCTCTCCTAAGGCCAAATAAAAAAAACTCACAACATCTGACTTCGATTTCACCACCAGAGCTCTATCCCTTCCAAATTTGGCTTCAAACTCTCTCCTCGATTTCCGCCACCTCCACCCACTAATCCTAACCTTAATTCGCTAACTTAAGCCGATGTGAAGGGTATTTCGGTGATTTCAACAAATTGCTGGAGGTTGAACCCAATCTTGATGATGATTTTGAGGCCATGAATTGATGATAATTTTGAAGTCACAGTTATTGAGGCAATAGAAATTTCATATATGAAGATCCACAGGGAAGAGAGAAAAGAGATGTCATGACGAAGGAGACACGATGAAATCATGGTGACATCATTGCCTCACTTTTTAATTTAGATTTTAATATTTTATTTTAAAAAATATTAATATTCATGGGCTAATTTAGACATTTTATACTAAATTCAACGTACTATGAATAAGTTCTCTCGTATTGAATTGATTTTTAAAATAGTACACCGTAATAATGTGAAAATGTGTTATACCATACTATAGTGAACACATATTATCCCTAGTATAAAACCATAATTCAAGTTATCCAAAATATGGTATCCATTAACTTTTTCCATAGAGATATTAACCGAAACATCACTCTGTTGTTTCAATTAATGATTTAATTAATTTTATTATAAGAAGTATTTATGGTTGTGTGTTAAATATTCAAAGAGTATCCTCTTAGCCTAAGATCCTGTTCGAGTAACTCTTCCTCAAACGAACACAACCGCTCACTCATGCATATGCATTTTACTCGTTTCTTATACACCTTTCCCTACATTTTAGCTCGCGCTACCCGTCTCGAGGTTGTTGGTGTAAATAACAACTTGTCTCATGGACGACAGTGCAAATTACTACTCGTCTTAAAGTCAATGATGCAAACCATATTTGGGTAATGGTGGTATAAAACATAAATAGTTTGGGAGCCGAAAAAATAAAACAAAAACAAGTATAGCATCAATTGCTTCGCCCACTCGTTAAACTATATGAATTTTTGAGATAATTTATTTCATACCCTCAAAGTGGATTTTATACTAGAATTGACGTGTACAAGAAAAGAAACAAAACATATGAAATCTTCCTGATAAATTATAATATTCATGAATCAAGTCAATAATATTATTGACAGAAATCACTCCAAATTCTGTTAATTACTCTTATTTCCGTCAATACTCCCCCTCAAATTGGATCATGAATATTAATTTCCAACTTGTGAAGAGTATTGTTAAAACAACAACATATCGAGGCTGCCGGTAAAAATGGAAGCTCGTCTTGCAATCGATGGTGCGAACGACATCTCATCTTGAGGCCAAGGGTGCAAACGACAAATCGTCTCTTGTTCGATGGTGCAAACAGCTACTCATCTCGGGCCTACGGTGCACATGACAACGCGCCTCATGATCTCAACTTCCAAAACAAAAAAAATTCATATAGTCTTGGCGGCGTGGTCGACAATGCGAAAATAATCTATGGAG
The DNA here is from genome assembly GCA_963920655.1 of Geranium rotundifolium. Classification (NCBI taxonomy): domain Eukaryota; kingdom Viridiplantae; phylum Streptophyta; class Magnoliopsida; order Geraniales; family Geraniaceae; genus Geranium; species Geranium rotundifolium. The sequence continues at coordinate 28,069,072 of OY987316.1, read as the reverse complement.
AAAATTCGTACATATGAGAAGCGAATTGGTTGTCTTTCCATCAATGAGTGGGAAAAGCCAAATAATCTCGAAATTGTTCGATGATCGATTATCGCTCTGATACCAAGTCAGAAACCCAACCCACCTAAAATGTTGACGTATGAAGTTGCCATTTGCACCATCGAGAGCAAGTGATGTAGTTTATGTACGTTGAGAACATGTGATATTTATGGCGTCGAGAGCATGTGATGAGTTGAGGTGTTGCATCCCGATATTTTTGGTCCATCCCGAGATGTTGCCACTTTCATGATCCACAACTAAAAAAATCAAGTTTATTAGTTGGGTTTGACCCTTTTCTTTATATATAATCTTTTGATTTCATATGTTTGAACGGAGACTTTATATTCTCAACATGTATCTTTGAAGCAAAAAAGTAGGAAAACTGAGCAAAAGTTGGTAAAACAAATTATAAAGTCCAATTAAATCTTCTTAGAGGCATAACTTGTGCATAAGATGTCCGTTTTGGGTCCATAATCTACCAAAAAGAACATATTTTAAAGATCTGCATTTTTCAAGAAGGAAGAATCTTGAGTTGACCACGACTTCTGACCCCAGTCGTGCTTCTGCTTTCCATTCCCATCATCATATTGATTACCTCCTCGTGCCCTGCCATAATAACTTGGAGTCCGTATCATGGTGAAGGTAAGGCTGTGATTCTTGCTCAAAAAAGAGAGCGAAGGTCTTCGAGTTATTGGCTCGTCCAACCCGGCAGCATTCATGAGTCCTTCAACTGTCCCTCGGAGACAGGGTCGAGAAGTACCATGCATGCTTACCTCCCGTCCTTTCTCGGTACCACCCAAAGCAAGCCACACCAACCCTCAAAAAAGGTGAGCGTCCCTGCCCTTATTTGATTTTTTGGAAACTATTTTCCCTCATTCATTTTCTACAATTATGGTTCACCTTCTACTGCATCTTCCATATCAAATACTGCGGACCTGTCCAGTCCATTTCACATGGATGTTTCCAATTAAACGGTATGTTCCTTGATTGACAACTGGAATTATAAGATCTGTCGTTACAAATATCATTGAATCTAACATTGACACAAAATTACCATTGTAGGCAACTTGGCGTATACAAGAAAAGTGTGTGCAACTCGCGGTATCCGGAAGGTTCTATAGCGCAACAATATTTGATGCACGAGTCGGTCACCTTCACTCAGATGTACCTAAACTGTGCCACTTCATCCAGTAAAACATTGAACAGTGTAGCTCTAGGTTTCAACCTATTAGTTATTTCCCCACATGTGGAAGTGAAGGGCGTGGTTCGAGGTGAAAAATTGAGCGCATCCAAGATGTTCTGAGCGAATTGGACAATTGTTGAGAATTGTGCCGAAGCAGATGCATTCGTATTGTCAAATCTAGAAAGGTTCAAACAAGTACACCCTAGTAAATCTCTGCAAGACCAAGTGATGTCTTTTGTCTTCGACTGGCGTCGTATTGTACGTAGTAGACATTGATTACGTGTTTATTCTTTTCATTTTTTTTACTTTATCTAGTATCATACGGCGTATGCAGATGACTGGTCCAGGGATGCAACGAGAGTTGTGCTACTGTCTAGAGGTCGTCGTTCGTCGGCTATTTATTCGTAGTGTACTGTTAACAACGTCAAATTTTTGACATTGAGAATCGACAAGGGACGGAAAAATCAAAATTCAGAGATCATGATTGAAGCAAATGACGTATGTTACTACGGTGTTCTTATGGACGTATGTGTCTTTACCTACTCTAAAAGCATGCTAGTCGTTCTATTCAAGTGTCAGTGGTACGACGAACGGACCGTGATGAAGGACGCAAATGAGTTTATTTCAGTCAACACGTCCACAGATCGTCACAAGCAAAACCCGTTTAGCCTTGCTTTAATGGAAAAACAAGTATACTACATCGACGACCCTAAATCTGGTTCGTGGAAGGTTGTCAACGTCGTGTCTCATAGGGGTCACTACAAACCGAGCACGTTAACCTGTGCCGAGAAGGACGAGCCGGACTTCGAAGTCGATGAACCTTACCAAGAAGATCAAATTGACATTGTCAAACCTGGTGGTATCACTTTCGTCCTAAGATACCTACACCGAAATCCAGTACCTGGACGAGCGAACGACAAAATTGAATCGAGCGACAAGGAAAATGTGCATGAAGAAAAAGAAGATGATGAAGAGAACGATGACACTGATATGGAAGGGTATGAAGAATATGAATCTGCCAACTCTGATTAAAATATGTGTATGTAATATTGATCGAATTATCAATAAAATGATGTGATTTCATGAAAAATAAACTATTATACGGTCAAATAACTTATAAGGGTAATTCGGTTATTTTCGACCGAGTTAGGGTTAAGTTTATTCATTTATGACTTATAAGGGTAATTCCGTCATTTATGTCCGAATGATAGTTAATTTGGCCATTTATGACCTCTAAACACTATTTCCGACCGAATTATGGCTACTTTGGTCATATATGACCTAAAAGGGTAATTTAATTTGGAATTTAGGTAGAAAACTGTTTTTTTTAAGTATGGATTTGTAACGGCGCACTTTCGTATGTGCGCCGTTACAAAATGGTCAACAATCTTGACCAGAATGTTGACCTCCGTTTGACATCGGGTCATAGTTTTGGATCGAGGTTCATACATTATAGAAATTGTCTGAAATTTTGGATCCTATAGTAACAAACCATTGCGCTCAAAACAATACAGTTAGATTCACGATCGGATAAACGAGAATAAAGTAATAATATTATTTTCATTTGTAACGGCGCACAAGCCAATGTGTATCATTACAAATAAATTAGTAACGACGCACATTGTCTAAAGTGTGCTGTTACAAATGGTCAACTTTTGATCGTGGTTGATACCTTTTCAGAATTGTCTTAAATTTTCGCACATGAAGTAACAAAGCATTGCGCTTCTATCGGTACAGTTGGGTTGAAACATGTTTTCTAACATTATTCACTTTCTATGAAACGTGAGTATAGTTTATAAGAAGTTAAACTTAACCACAAACCCTAAACACATTAATCATCGAACGTTCGGTGAAGTAATAAATATTTTTTAAATCCAAACCGTTCAATTTGTTGTAAGCTTTATGTGGTATAATACGATCTTAAGGAAAATCAAACCACGGGAACACGACTTATCATTCACGATCGGACCGACATTTGTTGATCAAGGTTTAATATTTTTTAAATATTCAATTTCTAACGGCGGACACAGTGAAGTACGCCGTTACAAATTTGCCGGGAAACGAAATTTTGACGAAAATTCAAATTTCTCGAGTAAATTTCGCGGAAAATTGAACTTCCTGCGAACATTTATTTGTAACGGCGCGCATGGGGAGTGCGCCGTCACAAACGAAGTTGACCGTTGACAGAATCTGACTGTTAGGTTATCGTGTACATTTGTAACGATGCACTTTGGTATGTGCGCCGTTACTAATCAACTTTGTAACGGCGCACTGTGGTATGTGCGCCGTCACAAAGTGGATTATAAATCGCACTTTCTTCTTCTTTCCGATTCAATCTCTGCTCCTTTTTTCTCTACTATGCTTGCTCCCATCATCGCCGTCGCCGTCGCCGTCGCCTCTTCTTCTCCTCTCTCCCTAGCTAATTAAGTTATGTTTTAGATTTAGTTTTTTTTTATAATTTTATTGTTTTAGTTTTAGATTCACATGCATGTTAGGGTGTTAGATTATTTGAATATGGAAAATTAGGATTCAGTTTGTAATTGTTTGAATATGCAAAATTAGGTTTTTGAAATTTTATTTTTGTGATTAACATGATTTTGTATGAATTCAAACATATTTTATATGATTTTGCATGGTTTTTATAAAGGTAATTTGTTATGAATTTGCATGGTATTTTCGGAATATTTAGAAAAATACCCGTTAGGGGTATTTTCGGAATTTTAAAAAATACCCCTTAGGGGTATTTTTGAAATTTTTTTTAAAAAACTCTTTATCTTGTACTAACAACACTACTTTCGAATTATTCCAAATATATGTAATGGACCCGACCCCGAAAGTTAAGGCTGCAAAGGTCAGGGCACCTCGGCGGTGTCTTATGGACGAGGAGTTTTGCAATCTTACACAGACGCCGGCTACTCCAGACGATGATATGTACACTCCGTCACCACCGCCACAGCCGACTCAGCCTTCTCAGCCAGGCCTTCCCGTCGGTTTAGGATGGACTTACCAAGTGCCGGGGGAGAGGCAGAGTTTCATGGAGATGCTCGGAGAAGGCTCTGGAGCCTCACCTGCTGGAGCTGGCAGTTTAAGAGAACCCGAGTTCCTATTGAACGAGTGAGGCTTTGTACCTCTCAATGCTCCTGAGTATCCAGCGAACAAGCTCTACTTCGACTATAAAGTCGAAGATGGCGCACTGGAGAGCGGAAGCTGGAAGCACAGGGCTAACAAGGTGCAAAAAGTTGACATATGCATCAAAAATGAGCAGAAAACGGTTGAGAAAAACGACCATCAGCCTGTTCCTCTGACCTGGGTAGACGGAGAACCATACGCCCAATTTCATAGAGACTGCGACCCATTTGATGTACGGAGGTTAGTCTATGTTGTAGGAAAGTTTGCACGAGAATGCGATGCTTCCTACCAGACCTGGGTCGATCTTCCAACGACCGAGTATTAGAAATTTTGGAAGAGCTTTCGAGTAATTTAGAAACTTAATCTTAATCTATTGAGTTTCAAATTACGTATTTTAAAAATGGACTAAATATTTTATAATTGTAGCCCTTGTATCAAGTGGATAATACTTCCGTCGAGTTGAAGACGTGGATTCGAGAAGTAGCCGTAGATACTTACAATGAGCGGAAATCCAACATAAAGCGCATGTACAAATTATACGTAGACCCGAACAAGATAAAGCGTAATGAAATTCCTAAATTATTGAAAGGGAAGAAGTCTCAATGGCGGTGGATCGTTCAACACTTTGACGCCAATGAGGTATTTTAAAAATCGTAAACAATATAATTAATTTTTAAAAAAAAATTCGGGGCATAATTTAATTTCAATTTGTTTTCAGGAAAAAGTTGGATCTCAAATGAAAAAAATTCGATCCAGCGATAACAAATTGAACCACCTGCTGGAGCTGGCAGTTTAAGGGAACCCGAGTTCCTGTTGAACGAGTGAGGCTTTGTACCTCTCAATGCTCCTGAGTATCCAGCGAACAAGCTCTACTTCGACTATAAAGTCGAAGATGGCGCACTGGAGAGCGGAAGCTGGAAGCACAGGGCTAACAAGGTGCAAAAAGTTGACATATGCATAAAAAATGAGCAGAAAACGGTCGAGAAAAACGACCATCAGCCTGTTCCTCTGACCTGGGTAGACGGAGAACCATACGCCCAATTCCATAGAGACTGTGACCCATTTGATGTACGGATGTTAGTCTATGTTGTAGGAAAGTTTGCACGAGAATGCGATGCTTCCTACCAGACCTGGGTCGATCTTCCAACGACCGAGTATCAGAAATTTTGGAAGAGCTTTCGAGTAATTTAGAAACTTAATCTTAATCTATTGAGTTTTAAATTACGTATTTTAAAAATGGACTAAATATTTTATAATTGCAGCCCTTGTATCAAGTGGATAATACTTCCGTCGAGTTGAAGACGTGGATTCGAGAAGTAGCCGTAGATACTTACAATGAGCGGAAATCCAACATAAAGCGCATGTACAAATTATACGTAGACCCGAACAAGATAAAGCGTAATGGAATTCCTAAATTATTGAAAGGGAAGAAGTCCCAATGGCGGTGGATCGTTCAACACTTTGACGCTAATGAGGTATTTTAAAAATCGTAAAAAATATAATTAATTTTTAAAAAAAAATTCGGGGCATAATTTAATTTCAATTTGTTTTCAGGAAAAAGTTGGATCTCAAATGAAAAAAATTCGATCCAGCGATAACAAATTGAACCACCATACGGGCCTAGTATCGTTCTGAAAAGTTTGGGAGAGGATGGAGTCGGAAGGCATCGTACAAATCTCCAAGAAATTGAAGGGCTAGCTCAAGGCTCACCTGAAGCTGCATGTCCCGGATGCTGGTATTGATCAAGTGCAAGTGGAGCAGGAGGAGGACGAGGATCCGAAACGTGTAAGTTAATTTTATTCATTAATTAATGTTATTTTTTTAAAAATATATATTTTAATTTATACTATTAATTAATTTTTAATTTGATTTACATAATTTCATTAACCAAGTACTTGAAGAATGGAAGGTGAACCCGACAAACATCGACGAAAATGGTCATCTGAAAAAGATGGCCGACGCTGAGGAGGACGAGTTCATGAGACAAGCTGCCCAACACGTCAGAGATGTTGAGGCCGCCAAAGGAACAATCATCACACCATCCTGAGTACGACACATCCGGGGTTGTGGGGGTCATTACCAGGCACCGCTGAAGCAGAGAAGACACATACGGTGCTGTTGTGCGGAAGACGGAGCTTGAGACTCATGTCCATACTCAAGCAGATGTTATATCCACTCAAACCGATCAGATTACAGACCTCTAAATTGCGCTCCAAACTCAAGGCTCACAAAGTATGAATATGATACAGTACTTCTATGACCAACTGCGGTCGGTTAAACCGAATATGCCTCCATTTGACCCGAATATGTTTAGAGGTCCAGGCCCGTCATCATATTTTCCCGATGTAATAATAATATTTTATTCAAAAACTTTATTTTAATTATGAATTTTATTAAATTATAATTTTAGAAATTTAAATATTGATTTAAAAAAAATCATGAGTAACGACGCACATAATACGTGCGCCGTTACCACTATAACGGCGCACATCATACGTGCGTCGTTATAGTTGTAACGGTGCACATACATTGTGCGTCGTTACAAAACTCCCGTCACTGTGCCTTACACTGACAGCCACGTTAACTTGTAACGGCGCATGGAGTTTGGAACGGTGCGCCGTCACAAATTGTAACGGCGCACGAGAAAACGCTCGTTTGTGCGCCGTTGGAGTTTGTAATGACGCACAAAATGCTTGTAACGGCGCAAAATGTGCGACGTTACTGATGGAAAAAACTGTTAGAGTCATACAGTATCGGGTGAGCGAAAAGACGCGGCATTTTCGCAGTCGATTTTTCAAGCAGTACACTCCGTCAACAATCATTCTCCATTTGAGGGGAGTGTTGTGATCCTTGCATATCACGTTAGAAATTGCCTCTTATATTTATTTCCATATATCATTTGTTACCTTACAAATATGTTGGATGTTAAGTCAGTTAACGCAAAAGCGATTATTTTCTAAATAATCGCATGTATTAATTCAAGAATAAATATATACTCTAAATCTCAATAAAGATATCAAAGCAATTGACACTTTCTACATCATGTACGGACTCATGTACCCTTTCAGATATTTTCTGCTCAGCTCCTTATATATACTCCTGCATGGGGTCGTGTACGACTCAAGGAAGAATATGCACGAGGTCGTGTGGTTGAGGATGTTGTGGAAGTGAAGAGGAAGGGAGATAAAATCATAGTAATTATATTGGTTTTGGGAAAAGACATTATTAATATCATCAATGTTTCATGCACCAGTTTGGAGAAGATTTGTCTGGTCCCATGACCTCGTGTGCATGCTCAAACAAGGTTCAGCTTATCCCCGCGGGGCCATAAATTAATTTATAGATCGTAGAGTTACCATTTCATTTAATTAATAAGACTACACGTCACGGGCCGTGTAATAGGTCTTGTAGTCTATCCTAATGATTTCAAAATTTAATAAGACCACGTGAGGTCGTGTACTCGACTGCCCGAGTGTGTGCGCGTCGACGTACTATTCTGTAAAATTATTATTTAAACCCTACAGGACTAGCCCGTCCATAAGGAATAGAGACTTTCTCCCTAAGTCCCAATCCTGAAGAGGCCTCAAAATAATTTTTTACATATATACCAAGCAGACCTAACCCAATGAGAAGGCAAATGAGACATTTGTTAAAGAGGCCCCAAAACTGTTTTGGGCCATTAAAAAATTATAAAGTTGTTCATATTATACCTAATTTAAGTTTAAAATAAAACGTATACATTAAATTTTCAAGTTAAAAAATATTTTGGGTCTATATTTAGTATTGAAGTACTCTAAGCCGAAATTGGGGACATGTATCTAGATTTAAAAATGTTAAGAAAAAATTAAACTCGCATTTGTAAAGTAAAAAATTATAGAAATTGGAGACCCTTGGGCTAAGATTGCCTGGTTAATTGTGGTCTTGGTTGAATATTGATCTCGAGAAGGTATATCTCAACTCAAGCAGACGTATGTCAATTTAAATGATTTAAGATCGAATGTGTCACTTTTTAACTTAGTAAGTTCAAGATTGAATGTATCACTTTTATAAATTAGGTAGTAGGTCAAGAACAAAACACTTGTGGTTGTCTCCTTTCATCGTTTTCACTCATTGCATTTACTTATTTTGGTTATTGTAGTTTTACTTCTTAGTATGAGCAACTCCGTACTTCACAAAACAACATCAATTATCGTTTTTTTCATTTCGTTAGTAACTTGGATTTCTATTTCACAAGTCTCAACCCATTTTTCGGTTCCTTGTGGATTTGAACCTGAGCGATCCAATTTATTACTTAATGGCGGTGTGTGATTGCATGTAAGGTCGGATTCGAGAGTGCATTACCCGATTAGACCTCATCAGTTGTAAAATAAAAGGTGACCCCATTGTGTATGTCTTTGGTCTTGATATTACAATTCTTGCATTATTTTATCTGAACAACTTATACGCTATCTTCACGACTAATGTATAATTTTATTGTACAAGTTATTGAAATTTGTGCATAAATATATCATAACGTGAATATAAAAAAGAGAACAGAAGTACCATTTCTAAGCGTTTGCTTTTTAATCATCCATTTCATATAATCATCTCAACAAACCAATAAAAATCACTCTTTATTGGATTGTATGTATGTATGTAAACAGAATGAGATCACACAAACCTATAACAAATTAATTCATTTGTAACTCACAAATATCAAATATGAGACTGATGATCACACAAATACAACAATCCAAACAAAACAACCTCTCCAACCCAGCCCATCGCTTTCAAGCAATCTACCTCATCATCAATTGGTCTAATAAGTTTCAGACAAGTACATGAATAATCAAGTCAAGTAAAGTCAACCTCATCACCCATAAATTCCCAGAAAAGACCCAGATTGAGAGCAGACAAAAAACATGGAGATTTCTCCAAGAAGCCTAAACCAAATGAAAATGGAAACAAAGTGTCATCAATTCATTTCCCAAATACCCATCTCAGCCTCTGTTTCTGGTGTCAACTACTTCCATTGAAGACACTTCATGTTCTTCATTTCATCATAAACACAATTACTATATACAATTAATGTTGTTGTTGTTGTTTCCCTGACCTGGTTTTTTTGGATTGTGTTCTGGGTTTGGTGGGTCAATCAATCCTCTACATGATTCCTCAGGCGGCTATAAACCTTGAAATTTTCAATTCATTTCACAGGTCAGCTTCCTATGCCGTGTCATGATCTTGACTAATTTATTATAAAACAATTATTTTCATTGAAACCCACTACAATCTTGAATTCAAACTGCCAAATTCCCTATCTTTTGTGATAAAGTTGACATTTTTATTTCAGAATATGGTAGAACAGCAAGTATTTGGTGATAATAATTTCTTTTTGTTGAAAATTTCGTTTTTAGAGAAATAAAAATATATTTAATTTGTTTAAGAAGATTTTACAGTGAAAAATGGTCCCACATGTTTATATAGCTCCTTCTTCGTCGGTGCTTTTTCTGTGCTAAATCCTCTTCTCTGCTCTCCTAAAGCGATTTCAAATCTACCCTTGTTCTCGGGACGTCGTCGTTTTGCGGATTCGCCGGAATGGCTTCGAACGGCAAGAAGTTGGTGACCAATAACCATCTCCGGCACGTGGAGTCGATCGCCGTGCGGCCCTCCGGCGCCGGGAAGATTGAGCAGCTCAATGCGGTGATTCTCGGGGAGGCTTTGGCCTCTGAGGAGAACGATCTCGTGTTCCCGAGCGTTGACTTCTCCAGCAAAGCTCTGGTCCCGTCCCCACAAAAGGTTGATTTCACTTTCTTCGATTTCACTTTTTTTGGGGGTTTTTGTTTTCTGGGTTGATGTTGATTTTTTGATTTGTGGGTCAGTATTTGGAGATGTACAAGAGATCGATTGAGGACCCATCTGGGTTTTGGTCAGATGTTGCATCTGAGTTTTGCTGGAAGGAGAAATGGGGGGAGCAAGTATGTTCTGAGAATCTTGATGTCAGGAAAGGAGAGATCAAAATTGAGGTACATTTTGATTGTTTGTTTGAGTAAAAAAAGCTTTGTGATCTGAGAATGAGATCAGAGTTTGGTCTGATCTGTGATTTGGGGGTTTATGTTGCAGTGGTTTAAGGGAGGTGTCACCAACATTTGCTACAACTGTTTGGATAGGAATGTGGAAGCTGGACTCGGCGACAAGGTTGCGATTTACTGGGAAGGAAATGAGCTCGGTGTGGATGATTCCCTCACGTATGCCCAACTCCTCGAGAAAGTTTGCCAGGTCAATAACTCACTTATTGGATTTTACTTAATAAGCTGCTCTTCTGAATGCTATGGTTATTGAATGATCTTGAACTTCAGTGCCAGCTTATGTAACTTAAAATCCAATTTTGGGTTTTGGTTTTACGATTTGGTTTTGACTGAATCTGCTTTTGCTGAGTTGATTTACCTTGTCTGCAGCTTGCCAACTACTTGAAAGAAAAGGGTGTCAAAAAAGGCGACGCAGTTGTGATTTACTTACCTATGTTAATGGAACTTCCTATTGCAATGCTAGCATGTGCTCGTATTGGTGCTGTGCATTCGGTACTGAACGCTATTGATCTATGCCTCAAACAATGCTACACTTGAATCAACATAGTCTAGGCAATAAATAACTCGTAGATCGTTTTTGTCAGGTTGTGTTTGCTGGATTTTCTGCTGAATCGCTTGCTCAGAGAATTGTTGATTGCAAACCGAAAGTTGTCATAACCTGCAATGGTGTAAGAAGAGGCCCTAAAGTTCTTAATCTGAAAGAAATAGTTGATGCTGCCCTCATCCAATCAGCCAAAGACGGGTTCTCTGTAGGTAGGGGAGTTTGTCCTATCATGTGATTCAAGCATAACCATATAAGCATCTTTTGGCCTTTTATATTACGTTGGGATGATTGGATAGGCAATAGATCTCTGAAATGAATTATGTATTAGTATATCTGTTATATCCTTATTTTACCCTCTTAACGACTCTTGGGTCTTGTTTCAAGCAGATACGTGCTTGACTTATGAAAACCCAACAGCCATGAGCAAACAAAATACAAAATGGCTGGAAGGAAGAGATGTGTGGTGGCAGGTTCGTAATTTAGATTGCCATTTGTTTTATGCATTTCATATCTCCCTTGCACCAAAATATTCGTTGTATATACCTACATGAGAAATTGGTAGTTTACAATAGAGAAAATTGCAAAAAGGTGCCTCTTATATGACACTTTTTGCAAAATGGTGTTGTGTTTGTTAATGGCAAAAAGGTGTTGTGTTCATTTTTTTGCAAAACGTGTGTATTTTTTTATTAAAATGAAGAAATTACCCCTAAAATTAAGAATTAAGACTTTTATAACATAATATAAACTTAAAATTGTATAACTAAAAAAATAAATTACAAATTTTAGCTAAAAGATAAAAACAGAAAAACTTTTAAAATATTTTTAAAAAATTTAGTTTCTGGAGTAATTTCGTCATTTTTATAAAAATATACATATTTTGCAAAAACAATGCAAACAACACAACATCTTTTTGCCATTAACAAACAACACAGCAACCCTTTTGCCAAGTTTTCCATTTACAACAACATTCGACAAAGTCAACATCTTTCAATGCACGCTTCATGGATTACTATCCATGATGATTAGTGCACTTCAGCTTTAGTTACTAGCTAAAAACTATCAAATTTCAGGATACTGTTCATAAATATCCAACTACGTGCACGGTGGAGTGGGTTGATGCGGAGGATCCACTGTTCCTACTGTACACCAGTGGTAGCACGGGAAAGCCAAAGGTATGAATATTCCTTTAGTTGAACAGAGTTGTTTCCTTTATTTTCTCCAATTGCATGCTTTAATATAGATCATTTATAAAGGGAGTTCTCCATACAACTGGAGGATATATGGTTTACACTGCTACAACTTTCAAGTATGCATTTGACTACAAACCGTCAGACATTTACTGGTATGCCCTTGAATCCATTGTCTACAAACAACACAACTTATCCATAGTGTTTATGAAAGCGCTCAATAATCCATTGTCTTTTTTATTTAACATGGAACATCGTTGTCCTGAATTTAGGTGTACAGCTGATTGTGGTTGGATAACTGGGCACAGCTACGTCACTTATGGACCCATGCTCAATGGAGCATCAGTTATTGTTTTTGAAGGGGTACGGAAATTTATATGTAGAAGTGTTTTATCAGTCCATAGTCTTCATTAGACCAGAATACAAGTGTGTACAATGAAGTTGCAAATAAGATCTCGGAAAGGACACTATATCATGCAAAATAGAATCTTTCAAGCTTAATACAAGAAATTGGGATAACCCTTTAAGCTTCAAATATTTTGATGTCCTTTTATAAGGATCTTGTGTCTCGTGATTTATGATTATGAAGGCTTGTGATTAGATAAGTATACGAAGCTACCATTTTCAGAATTTAATGCAGTCCTGCCCGGATTTTAATCAGGTGTGTATTGATGCAGGCTCCAAATTATCCCGACGCTGGGCGCTGTTGGGATATTGTTGACAAATACAAGGTGTCAATATTCTATACCGCACCCACATTGGTGCGGTCTCTCATGCGTGATGGTGATGAGGCAAGTTATATCTCTAATCTTATATGTCATCAGTGGGTGAAATGATTTGCTTTAGCTGTTGCAAGCCCGTAAAGAGTTACAACTCAGCTATCTCTTCCCCCTTGCCTAAGAATTTGTCTTCAAAAACTGTTATTTCCCTTACACTGGACATTGTTTCTATTAGGCTACAAGACATTTCTCACTGCCTTAATTGTCATAACTGTTATTTTTATTTTAGTTGTCTAATTATGTTTTCAGTAAATTATATGGTAATAAGCTTATGATAGTCACTTTGTTTGATTGGTCAAGAACCTTCTATTGACAATATTTAGTGTGCACAAACGATCAATTCGAATGGCTTATTGATATGAACTATTAATGACCTTGCAGTACGTTACTCGTTACTCACGTAAATCCTTGCGGGTTCTTGGCAGTGTTGGTGAACCTATCAATCCCAGTGCATGGAGGTTTTCATCTGAACACTTGTAAAATGATATTTTGGTTTTCATGTTGATAGACACTCTTAACATGTTCCTACTCCTTCAAGATGGTTTTTCAATGTAGTTGGAGATTCAAGGTGCCCTATATCCGACACCTGGTGGCAAACTGAAACGGGTGGCTTTATGGTATTTCTTTTTTTTCTGAATCATCTGTCAGCATAGAAGTTTTGGACGGGTTTGTGTGTAATCTTTAATAATGTTCGTCGTGATCGCTTTACAGATAACTCCATTACCCGGTTCTTGGGCACAGAAGCCCGGCTCTGCTACTTTCCCTTTCTTTGGAGTTCAGGTAGTTGATGCTACTCTATACTACTTTTCTTTTCTTGAGAAAATTGCAAAAGGGTGCCCCATTATATGACACTCTTGCAAAAGGGTGATGTGTTGTTTGTTAATGGCAAAAAGGTGTTGTTTGCATTTTTTTTTAAAATGTGTGTATTCTTATAAAAATATACACATTTTGCAAACAATTTTTGCCATTAACAAACAACACATCACCTTTTTGCAAAAGTGACATATAATAGTAGGGTACATTTTTGCAATTTTCCCTTCTTCATGAATCTTAAATTTCTTGTTCACTGTGGTGTTATTGCAGCCCGTCATAGTGGATGAGAAAGGTGTTGAGATTGAAGGCGAGTGCAGCGGATACCTGTGTGTGAAAAGCTCATGGCCAGCTGCATTCCGAACTCTTTACGGTGATCATGAAAGATACGAAACCACATACTTCAAGCCATTCCCTGGCTATTATTTCACCGGCGATGGCTGCAGCAGGCAAGTTATTACTTAAAACTCGTCTTTCATCTATATGTGTCCTAATTGACTTCTTGTATACATCAATAACGTTGTAGATATTCTTCATACTTAATATATAACTAACATTCTACAAGAGGAAGTAGACGGTTATTTGGAATGGCGGGAATACAGAAGGATTCATAATGTATTTTAGACATGCTATTTTTGGTCGTACAATCCAGTCCCTTGATTCTTGACGGTGTCCTTAACCTTAACCTTAAAATTGTAATTTAATTTAATTCATCAACTGACTTCACTAATGTGCATATGTTTATGTTTCAGGGACAAGGATGGATACCACTGGCTTACCGGTCGAGTTGATGATGTCATTAACGTTAGGTATTTTTGTGTGTTAAGTTTATCACCTCCCTGATTTGCAAAAACAATGTAGACATATAATATCGTAAATCTGCTTATGCAGTGGGCATCGTATTGGCACTGCAGAGGTGGAGTCTGCTTTAGTCTCTCACCCACAGTGTGCAGAAGCTGCTGTTGTCGGCGTTGAACATGAGGTCAAAGGGCAAGGGATTTATGCATTTGTTACGCTAGTGGACGGTGTTCCTTACAGTGAAGAACTCCGAAAAAGCCTTGTACTCACCGTGAGAAAGCAGGTTTGTGTCTCTTCCATACATATATGAAACATTCGCAAAAATTGGCATTCGTCTAAAAAAACGCTAGGCGCTAGTTGGAGGAGAGGGCCTTATGGGAAGTAATTATGGATTAATCAAAAAAATAAATTGGATTAAAGGATTAATCGGAAAAGTCGGGGATTTTTAGAACACTGCCCCTCATATGTGTGTTGTTGGATCCTTCACAAAAATGTCTCAATCATATTGTCCTAACCTTGTGAACCATTCCCTTAAGTATTAGAAAAATGTTCCAATTGTAATAAGGAAAAAACCGTTTACTAAACCTAACTAGACATCAGTCTCACTTTACGATCCTAACTAAAGAAGTCTCTTGGATGATACCCTTAACTTATTTTTCGTCTCGTTAGAATTAACCGTTACTTTACTCTAAAAAGTCTAGAATACCCATAGTTAAATATGATAATGTATGTCATCTCATTTATGTTTCTCTCCTCTGTTCTTATCCCTGGTTGAATTTGAATAGTTTTGAGTAAGAATGGGAAATTTTATGTTTAACTAAGAATATTTTAGACTTTTTACACTAAACTAATGGTGTTAGCATGTGTGAGGGTATTGTTTAAGAGACCTGTTTAGTTAGGATAGTAGTTAGGGGTGGTAAATTGTCTTTATCCATTGTAATTATCCTGAACTTGTTAATGGTCCCTTGAGTATTAGGAAAATGTTTTAATTGAACTATACTAAACTTATGAACGGTTCCTCCTTAGGTATTTAGGAAAATGTTTCGATTTAGTTTTGATCTCATTGCACGGGATAATTCGCTTGTGGTGTTTAAACATGATATCAGATAGGAGCATTCGCTGCGCCGGATAGAATCCACTGGGCGCCTGGGCTGCCCAAGACAAGGAGTGGGAAGATAATGAGGAGGATTCTGAGGAAGATCGCGTCTAGACAGTTGGATGAGCTCGGAGACACGAGCACACTTGCAGATCCGAGCGTGGTGGAACAGCTCATCGCCCTCGCTCATATCTGAAGGAATGAGAAGTTAGATTGATTCGGGTTGAGAAGATTAAATTTGTGAAGAAAAATAATGTCGTGTTGTTCCAACTTGTCAAACTCAATGCTTCTTCTTTGTGTAGGAAAATAAGCGGATTCAGATTACGTGTACAAGTAGAGTTTGGATATCAAAAATAGAATTGAGGGAGGATATTATTGAACATAATGTTGAGGATAAAATATCTACTAAAATGTATCTATTTTCCTAATATTGATCAGGTTTACTTGCATGTTTAAACATTTTCAAGTATAATTACAAAAGTCGGCAAAAGGGTTATGTGAACATAATAGTACTAGAAATAAAAAATTATTAAAACTTGAGAATGGTGCAAATATATTTTTAAAGACTTTTACATGTAATTATTTGCTGCTCAATATAATTGTTTTTATTTTTTTAATTAAATTAAAACTGGAGTTTCCATTATTATTTACATGTATTTTAAAAAGTTCAATTAAACCTTTCAAAAAAATTAAATTAAAGGGGTTTTTGTCTTTTTAATTTATTTTTAATCGAGTTTATTATTGACTGCACCAATAATTTTTTGTTCATGGTATGTTTTTGCAATTAATGAAGTATACGGTATCTCTAAACAAAAGTGAGATACCGCACCACAAATCACTTCTTTTTACGATAATGTATAAAAGTTTGAACGGAAGACATTAATCTTGAACACTAATAATGACATACACGAATAATGCTTAGAAATGTATGACATATATAAACATTTATAAAAATATGATACATTGTTAATTCGTTAAGAACGTTTTTATGATAATGTACAGAGTTATTTATATTGATATTATCGCAGAGAATCAATTAGAGATTTCAATAAAACATTAAACCAATGGTTATTTAATGTCTCTACCCCGAATCCGATCATATTGGGCACCCCAAAAACTAATTGGTAAAGGGTGGGCACGTGTATTTTCAAGGGGTCGAGGCGACTCATCCACATATAGATATGAATGTACTTTAGTACAAATCAGCCCCAACGTCCAAACCAAGTTTAGGCATTGGATCAGTGTAAATCTGTGTGCGCATTGTTCCAGCGCACAACACGTAATCAGGAAGTTGGCCTGCAGTGTTTTTTCGGGTCTCAAAAATTCTATTATTTTGTACAAACATTCCATCAATTCGGACGATTTGGACACTCGGTTTGTATATGATTTCTTCTCTACGTATATGAATTTAAGTTGTTTGATTTGTATAGTTGTTGAAGAATCCTCATACACTTGTCCGTCAAATGATCTCATATCAAGCTGGATCTCACCGATCCCTCCAAATCTCCTGCAAAACTGCGACCCCTCATGCGATTTATTGGTCACAAACTCGAGAGTGCAACCAAAACGCTTGTACTCGTTTGCAAACCACTCGAGCAGTGCCAGCTTCTCCTGAACTTCCAACTCTGCTGTAGTTTTCGAATCCCGGAAGTTGCTCTGATCAGCCTCCTGCTCCTTGTTCAGGTGCTTTATGGCAATTAATGTCCATATTCTCCCACACGATGAGCGTTTCTACAACGCTCATTTCCAAAGCCTTCATCGTATCCTCGACGTATTTTCCACTATCCTGACTGATTCCCGATCAAGCGTTTCCGACAGACTGACGGTTGACCCTACTTTTGATGTTTGAAGTAGTTCTGAATTCATCGCCATGCATCTTAGTGACCCGAGATACTTGATCTCGAGGAGGCATTATGCGAGCGATCATACTCGTATCATTGCCTCTAGCAGATTCCAAAGCCTTGATCAATTTGTTCATCTTCCATATCTCTATATTCTTGTCTGTTTCATCACAATCACCCATTGGGTCTACGCGAAACATTATTGAAAACATTATTGCCCAGAACTAGCAATTCTGTGTTAAGCCATTCTAGAAAACAAATAAATAATAATCAAATTTCATTTTCTACTCATAGATCATAAGAACTACATGTCTTCAAATCATCTTTAGGTTACGATTACAGTAATTTGATATTGGAAATCAATTCGACAACTTGATGAAACAGAAACTATTCACTGGAAAACTAATCAAATTCTCTCTCTCTCTCTCTCTCTCTTTCTCTCCCTCTCTCCCTCCCTCCCTCCCTCCCTCCCTCCCTCTCTCTCTCTCTCTCTCTCTCTCTCCCTCCCTCCCTCCCTCACAATATTATTTTCAAGCTTAGTTCGGACCTTTTACATCAGTTTGCATTCTAAAGGACATGATTGAAACGTCGGCTAGACGCTCTGACAATCTCTCTCTCTCTCCCTCCCTCCCTCCCTCCCTCCCTCCCTCCCTCCCTCCCTCCCTCCCTCTCTCTCTCTCTCTCTCTCTCTCTCTCTCTCTCTCTCCCTCCCTCCCTCCCTCCCTCCCTCACAATATTATTTTCAAGCTTAGTTCGGACCTTTTACATCAGTTTGCATTCTAAAGGACATGATTGAAACGTCGGCTAGACGCTCTGACAACGACGTTGTTGCCAAGAAAGAAACTCAGCTTTGAGATCAATCCTGTTTTTATTTTTAAAATTATAAAACGCATTTTCTTGATGATGCGAAATTGATTATAGGCTAAAATATATGGTATAAATTGATTCATTAGCTAAATACGAATAAAAAAGATGATTTTCGATACTAGTCATCTTGGAAGAGGTTAATAAAACAAATCGAGATCACATCCATGCTACAAGAGAAAGAAAAGTTCAGCAAAATCTATGGAGGAAAAAACAAGAAGCTGAAGATTGGAAAGCTGATAAGCAAATCTTTGATCCATCTTACTTAGTTTGACCATCTTCCGCAGCGGCCGCTTCAAAGGTCTCGCCGGCGACGAGTTCAGGGACCTCATCGTCATCATCTTCCACAGGTGCTGCACCTGCATTTGGTGCTTGCTTCTGGAACTGCTCAGCTAGCTTCCTTAGGTTCTCCAAGTTGTCTGGGCCTGAAATGTTCACCCAAATACACCACTTTAGCCGAAACAGGTTCTTTAACATCCATAAATAAAGCAAGATAGCAAACATGTTCTTCAAATCCATACAGCCTTGATTTGAAAACAATGCCCTTTTCGGGAAAGAAAGTTGTGGACGAAGAGAACCCGAATTAATGTAGTTTCAATTCGCTACAGCAATATCAACGCATACACCAAGGATTTAAGAAAAAAAAACCATATGACAAAGAGACGAGTTAAATGGATAATTACCCAGTTGGTTGATGATTCCTGGCAGAATATCTTGCAATTCTAGAAAACAAAAAATAAATAAATTAGTTCTCAACTTGTAACTGATGATGATAGTAATGCACAAACAATGCCCCAAGTTGAAGACATGTCTAGTATTCAAATTTTGTTGCAGTTTGGTGCCTATTTTGTGCTTTACCCCCACCATTTAAAATGTACCCACGAAGAAACAATAAAAAGTGTATCTCAAATGATCCGCGAAAATGTATAGAGTTATTCTTTCTAAATAACCGAGATCGGTTGATCTTGATCCAGGCCACTCTTTTTTTGGTTCAGCTTTCATTCAGTAAAACTGTTTGGCGGAAAATGAAATTTAACATTGAGTGAAAGAGAATATATGAATGTACAGTGACGAAAGTCGGAGACACGCAGAGCACTGAATAATCAACAGATGTTTTTCAAGTACGACTATATTAATTAATAGAGGGGAAAAAGGATGATAGTGAATACTTTTTGTTTGAGGAATACCACTAACCACCCAGGTGTTGGCAGCAACCGATGCTTGCACTGCAATACCAAATAAAACGTTAGTACAAGGTTGCAAGAAATCAGAGAAATAAGAGAGACAAGCTCTTCAGATGTGATTCTGAAGTCATGCAGGTTAGTTTAGTTCATACACCTTTTGGATTCAAAAACTGCATAACAAGATCATCCTTGAAAATATTCACTTCTTCTATAGCGGGAATGGTGTTAACTCCAATCCTCTTCAAGGTGCTCTGGAGCCTTTTATCATCTGTTGTTGTGGTCTTGTGAACAGCCTTCTTCTTCCTGATGAATGGAAAAGCAAAACACAGTGAGCCAAGCTAAAAATATTAAGCTATGAGTAACTCAAGTAAACTCAAAACACTTTTTTCAGACCCTAACAAAAGTAAATCTTTGTTTTGTTATGTGATAGACTCGTGTATTTCCTATACATCCATAAATCTATAATATCTGTTTAGTAGGATTTTCTTAGCTGTTTCAACAATATCATCCAATGATTCTCATTCTAGATAACCTTATCAGATTAAATGCTAATTATAGGCTTCTGCACCGGCGAGTGGATTTTGAAACCAATAAATATAAGTAAATCCTCAAAAAACAAGACAGCCCGTCACTTTAGACTCAAGATTTCTCCTCTAACAATCAACAATATCGCCCATCTAAAAGATGAATCATTCAAACACGTGAGACCTGAAAATGAGAAAACATCAATTTCCAATAATATACCTCAGTCATTATCGATCTAGTGATTCAAAGGTTTTACCATGAACAATCAAGCTTGCCTATACCCACACAACAGCTAACAAAAGAGCTTGAGAAATAGGGAGAAAGACAAACCTTCTCACGCTACCCTTTCCGCCTGTGCGGACAGCAGTAGCCATCTTCATCAGTTTCTCTCTATCCATCTGCAGAATGAAATACACTTATCACAACAATAACAAACGACATAAATAACACAATGATCACAAGCATTAATACCCAAATAAATTCTAACAAAAAATTTCAAAACCCAAGCCAAGCATGAAAACATATCTGGGAGCATGTAATCAAATACAGCCAGCACAAACTTCACATACATAAAAAAAACAATTTAAACCACAAAAACTCTTAATGGAGAAGGCTATGAAACTAAGGAGATATACAAAAAACCTAGCATACCACCAAAAACCCGGCCATCCACATAGTTTCAGTTAATCTATGAGCAAACAACAGCACAAACCTATCATAACACGAAAAACCAATTAAATACCTATTTTCAGCTAATCTATAAGCAAACAACAGCACAAATCAGTTGCAACTAACAAGAAAACCCTAGTATACCACAAAAACCACAACTGCTATTTCCAGTTAATCTATGAGCAAACAACAACACAAACCATTATCAGCAACAACAAAAATAACCCAATGAAATACCTATTTTCAGCTAATCTATAAGCAAACAACAGCACAAATCATTTCCAGCTAACAATAAAAACCTAGCATACCATAAAACCCCAATTAACTACCTATTTTCAGTTCATCTATTAGAAAACAACATCACAAACCATTTTCAGCTAACATGAGAACTTATCATTCGACAAAAAAAACTAATAAACTACAGATTTCCAGTTCATGTACGAGTAAACAGCAACACAGAAGCGTCTGTTGGTAGATAGAGTATTGAAATCTTGAGATTAGGAAGAAAAACTTGAAAAAGAAGAGACCTTGAGAGCGATAAGGTCGGAGACGGACAGTGGACGCCGCTTTCACCGCTAAGGGAAGGAGACGGAGAGAGAGAGAGAACTCAGTAGATGATGGCGAACGAATGAGGCAAATACCCTTTCTATTGGAAATCTTTATATATTCTTTCCATGATATACCCTTGTACTTTATATTTAATTACAGTTTGTACCCATTGATTTATAAATGATTTTTCCTTTACAAAATAGTTCTTTTTTTTTATGATGGCATTAGGGCTGTCCATTTCTACTCGAGACCTGACTCACCTGATTACCCAACTTGACTTGACACCCGATAAAACCAATTTGTGGATGAATCGGACAGAATCCAACACAATGTGTAATCAGGTGATTATCCGGTGAGACATGCTCACCCGCTGAATAAAATCAAGTCAGATTTTACCCCGAAGCCCAGCCCAAACAAAAAATAGCGAGAGCCCATTTATAGGTCCAACCTCGCTTTTTCAAGTTGTTAATCGTTGAGCCTTATAAACAAGTGAAAGTGTTCATACGTTTTCGATGTGAGATATGTTGAGATAAAGAACACGCTGCGCGACGTGGCTCGTTCTCTAGCAGCTGACCTCATATTTAATCCTGGTCATCCACTCGTCGTGCACTCTCATCCACACATATCCACTCAAACTCAAACTTAAACCTAATCATTGATTTGATTTCATCTCCCTGTCTCGACCTCTCTCTCTCGTTCAACTTCATCTCCTCGTACTCTTCTTTTGCCGACTCTCAAGTCTCACTCACAGTCAGAAGCAACGGATCGATTTAGGTTGAGTATCCATTGCAAATCGAGCCATTGGAGGATCCATCATCTCCACCACCACCACTATAAATCAAGAAATGGTGTAGAGATGACTCTTCAACGGCTCGATTTTCCAATGGAGATTCAAGCAAGCTTCATACACAATGGTGGTTGGAAGAGGTGGACATCGACAACATGTCTTCAACTCCAGTAAGTGATTTTCTATTTGAGTTGGGTTGGTATTTCAGTTTTTGAATGAATTATTTGAGGGTTCCAATCAAATAATTTCATGCCCATACAAGAAATTAACCTCAAATATCCGAATTAATATGGATCTTGCATGATCATGAATTGATCATAAGATCTAGGCTAGAATTAAATTTATATGTTTACTTTGATTTGAAATCCCGTAGTCACTAAATAATATTTAGCGACCTCTAAAGAACGTCCACACAGGAAGAGTAATCCGGGGATACTTACAACGATCCTTACTAGAATATCGAAGCAAGCAAAACGGACGGAGAGAGGGGAGGAGGGGTGGCCGGCGACTTAGAGAGAGAAAGAGGGGAGCTAGGGTTTTTGGAAAAATATTCCCTTTATTTTCATATCTGAAAATTTCCCTTTTATAACCCTTTTTAGGCAATAATTAATTAAATGCCTTAATGGGCTTAAAGCCCAAAGCTTTTAATTAATTATGTAGAGAAGCTCATTCTGGCTAGGTCTAGTTTAGTTAATTTAATTAAATCTTTTTAATTTTGATTATAATTAATTAGTCCTGCTAAACCGTTCTTGATTTCCGGTTTAGTCCTAAACTGAAATCGGTCCAATCCGGTTTAATCCAAAACCGGATTTTGTCTCTCTCATGATTCCTCCATATGATTCCATCCGTTTTACTCAACCTTTAGTGTGTGACCCTCTAGGCTCACGACACGTCGGCGGACTGGTAAAATTACCATTTTACCCTTTCCATCACGAGTGGCCTCTAGCAAGACATCATGATTACCCAACGCTTGTGATTATCGAGATTTCGACTTAACCTTGTCGTACATAAATCTATCCTTTTATCCTCTTGATATCTTTGACAACCACGAGGCATAGACAAGTCATCCTCATTCTATTGCCCTGTTTCTTGATTCTGAGTTAACTGAATTATAACTGATACTACGTATCGACTGCATGACCATGCTATTGTATTTCAGTTGTACTCATCAAGTGGCCTAAACTGATATCTGCTCACACGTCCGTATGAGGGATAAATCCTTCAGCGATCCATTGAGTCAACTCATGTAACTCGTGATCGAGCCAATCACACTCGTTATTGTAACTCTTTTACAGGAGACGTTAGACTGAGTCAAACTCGTCACTCATTACACAATGACCTCAATGTTCCTTCTGTCTGAGGATGTGATTTCATGTGTCGACATATGAGTATGTTCATGACTGTGTCTATGTAACATACTCATGATCGGGTCGTCCTATATCACCCCTGACCGGTGATACTATGACCTAACGCTAGCCCCCTTCTGGCCATGATCAATAGAGCGTGATCATTTAGAATTAGCCTCATACCGATCGCTTCTTATGAAACTATTCTGATCGGGGACTGTTCAAGTAAGATTTTATCTGATCTGTAGATCTACTATTATGTGTTGACACATCAATGATACAAATCAAATCATACTTGAGATATTACTACAACACTTAGTAATATAAATGTTGATTTTATTTCAACTAATAATCTTTATTATATGATTAGATTGAAAATACATTGTGCTAGGGCACAAAAACCCAACAGTTTTAACTTAGGTTTTGGTTTGGGAATTCAAATTTAAATTTCTGTTTTGATTTAGAATCTGAATACAAATTAGGGATTCAATAATTTGGGGTCAGGGTTTTAGTTTGATTTGAGTTTTGAATTTGCGGGTTCTGGCTTTTGGGGGTTTAAATTTTATGTTCAATTCATAATTTAGTTTTCAATTTAGGGTTTTGGGTCCATGTTAGGGTTTTAATTTGGGGATTATGGTTATGATTTAATTTGGTATTTTAGGGTTTGAATTTAAGTTTTCAATTTGTGGATTAGGGTTCCTAATTGGGATATAGGGTTTTAGGGTTTGTTTTCAGTTTTAATTTGGGATTGAGTGTTTTACTTTAAATTTTTAGTTTGGAATTATTAATTAGGGTTTCAAATTGAGTTTTAATATTGGGGTTAGGGTTCCAATTGGAATTGATTTTGGGGTCAATTGGGCTTCAAATTGAAATTGGATTTGGAATTAGACCAATCTCGGGTGTGTTGGTTTTACCGGACTCACCCGTCACCCGATTCCCCCAAACCCGACTACCCAATCTCTAAGTTGAGTCGAGTATTGTATTTGGTTCACTGGACCCGATAAAGGCCGAGCCAGGTTCAAACTCGGTCGGGTCTACCCAACCTGACCTGATGAACACCCCTAGATGGAAATGGGACGGGTTTAAGACGGATTTGAAGATTTTGTTTCTGCTCCGAACCGGGGCGGGATTCCTCAACATGGACGGGCTCAACCCAAAAAAATAAATTATATATATATATATACACAAACGCCTGTAGAACGATTACAACGTACAAGATTCCCTTGAACGTTCTATAGTCGTTGGATCAGTGCAGATCTGAACGCGCAATGTCTTGGCGTGCGACACGTGGCAACAAAGTTCTGTAGCGCACACTTAAGAGTTCTACGGGTTCATCACGTTCTATAACTTTGCACTGCACTATCTACATGGTTATACGACTTCGCACTACACATTCTACGTAGTTTATTAATTTTGCACGGGTCTATCACGTTCTACAACTTTACACAACACATTCTACATGGTTCTACAACTTTGCACTACATGCTCTACAATTCGGACATTTGGACACTCGAATTTGGTTTGTAACAGATTTCTTCTATATATATGTATTTATTTTTTTTAATAAAAATTGCATAAAAATAGTTTTTAATAAAATATATCTTCAAAAATATTAATTCTCGTTAAATATACATTTAGAAAAAATATTTTAACATATCAGAGAGGGAGGGGTATACCGCTCCTCGTCTCTATCTCATCCCTGCCTGGATACAGGGATTCCTCACCCTATTTCTACCTTGACTAGCGTGGGGAATCGAGTCCCCGTCGAGGATGGTAACAAATGGCATCCCTAATTTTTTTCTTTGTTTAGTAGGGATGGCAAAAAAAATTATACCCACGGGGATCCGTTGGTCTCGACACATTTGGGTTCGGGGTGGGACAATAATTTTGGGGAACTAGGCGGGGAACGGCATAACAAATTGGTGATTTGATCGGGTCGGGGTCGGGGATGGGGTAAACAGTCCCCGGCCCGATCCGACCCAATATGTATTTAAAAATACTAAATATTTTTATTAAAATTCGAGTAAACTACAGGGTGGCTAAGTGGAATTTTCCCTAAAATATATTATAGAAAATATGAACATGCTTGTTTGTTGGAGTTTTTTTTATGAACTTGTTTGTTGGATTTGTTTTCACTTATGAATATTAGCACCTTATTGGTTGGAGTTGTTTTCGCATATTATTCATGATTATTAATACTAAACAATTTGTCATTTTTAGCGGCTCTACTTTCTTTTTTCTATAAGATTTTGTAATTATGGTTTAGATTGTTATAATGGAGATTTGTTTTTCTATAAGTAATTTCTTACAATTTTGAGTTATGTTCTCATGCTAGAAGTTGCAATTAATTTAGAGAAATTTTGGGGGTTGGGGATTTTCCGTCCCCGTCTGGCCAGTTTCGGGGCGGAGGAAATGGGTGAAAATTGGGAAATGGGGCGGGGATGGGGCAAGGTGCTTAAAATCGGGACGGGATGAAATCATAAAATCTGCCTCGAACCCGCTCATTTGCTATCCCTAATGTTTAGTCTAAAGTATAGGAAACCATCACATAAATAAGGGGTAATTACAGATCAGTACACCCGTCGAAACCTCATTCCAGGATTGGTACCCAAGTTTGATTTTTTTTCTCGGTCTCCCAAGTTTCATTACATTACACTTAAGTTCAATTCTGTTAAATTTAACTGATGTTGTTTGTAAAAAGTCTGAAATACCCCTAGTATAAAATTCAAATGTTATAAATATCTAATATTTGTGAATAGACTAACATACCCTTAAGACAATATCAAATACGTCTAATGGATCAAGGGCACACATGTCTTTTCAAATAAATAATTAAAACTAAGTTGTAAAAAGACAATTTTGTCCTTTACCCTCAACCTCTCATCTTCTCCCTCACACTCTCCCTGTTCATGTGACTTGTGAGTCTTTGTAAGTTTCTTTATCCCATCCTCTAATGGATCGTACCCAAAGCTCATGGATCTGTGTTTGCATTTCAAGGTGGTGTCGGCTTTGTCCCTCCACCGTGAACCACCGCCGACACACAAGCTAGCACCGCTTTCGGTCGCCGGAGCCAAGCGACTGCAACACGGTAGCCAAGCACTCGTATGAAAAATCCAAGATGTAGTCCGACAAATCGAAGCCATAAACGGTCAAGAACTGGTCGAATCAGAAACATCGACCATCAGTAGTGTGCGGGCCCTTGCCGGGGATCTAGAGGTTGATGGTGAGGAAGGACTTGAGGGAGGTGTCGTGGGCGTGGTGGAGAACTGGCTGGACCCGGAGGAGGCCACCAAGCTCTTCAACAACCTCTACAGCGACACCAACGTCGCCGAGTTCTACTACACGGACCTGTCGGGCGACGTGTATGAGTACTATAACTACAAGTGCCCCAAGTGGAAGGCGTGGTTCAGGCGCAACTACTTCACCAAGCCTTGGGCCATCATTTCGCTCGTCACCGGATCGGTCGGTCTCGTCCTCACCTTCGTGCAGACATTCTTCGCCGTCTACACTCCCGAACCCTCATCAGATCAGCCACCACTCCGATTCAGTTGTTTCTGTTTGAGATTTTGGTTTTGATTTCGACGAATTTAATGCCAATTTTGAATTTGAGATTTATGATTTTTGATTAAGGGTAAGGGAATAGTTGAGCTTGTCGAGATGCTCAACCAATAAATTATAAAAGAAAAAATACATAAGAAAAAAAAGGAAAGCTGAAAATTTTGGAAGAGGATTGAAGTTTGATGGTGTTTCTGTCCATTTTCGATTTGAAAATTTAGGGGCAATCATCTAATGAGGTACAAAGTAGTCTCAATCTCCAGTCAAAGAATAACTCTGTGATATATTTATTTTTCTTAGGGATAGAGGAGAGGGAAAGAGGAGAGAGAGGGAAAGAGGAGAGAGAGGGGTAGAGGTTGAAGACGAGGACAAAAGAGTCATTTTACTAGCAAATTTAAATTTAATTATTTTTTAAAAAAAAATTATATGAAAAGACAAAAATACCCTAACATTATGAGTTAGATTTTGTATTTTAAATGAGGGTAAAATGGACATTTCAGATTTATTAAGTAATCAAGGCATTTATAAATTATACCCACTCAAGGGTATTTTGGGTATTAAAAAAAGTTTAACAGATTCTGTCACAAAATTGAGGTAAGTGTTAACTTTTCAAACTTGGGGAACTTAGAAAAAAACTTTCAAACTTGGGGTACTAATTCTGAAATGAGGTTTCGACGGGTGTACTGATCTATAATTACCCCTATAAATAATACACCAAGAATTAGGTGTTTCCAATTAAGTACACTTAGGTTTTTCTCTTAAGAAATATTTTTATTTGACAAATTTTGTATAGTTGCAATTTCTGCTTAGGTTCTGTTAGATATGAATTTATTTTTAAATTTATTAAAAAGACTAAAATATTGTTGGAAGAGATTGTTTTTTTAATTTAAATGACTAAAATTCTCTTAGGTTTCATTTTAATTTTTAAACATGTCATTTAACCTTTCTCTCTACCCCTCCATCTCTCGCTTTTCTCCCTCTCTCGAATGTTTATGTTCATGGATTGTGTTGTTTGGAGAGATGATGCATGATTTAGGTGCCTAGCTCTTGTGGATTTTTCTTTGATCTAGAATTTGTGGAGGGCTAAAATTTGTGCACATAGTAAAAAGTTGTATATTTGTATGACCTCGGTTCATATTTCTCAGCATTGTGTGTAGCATTTACTCATGTGTGAGCAGAGAGGGGCAGTTACTTCCAAATTAAAAATCTATTAAAGAATATTTTGGACATTTTACATCAATGTTTTGTTTTATATTAGTAGTGAGAGTATTTTGGATATTTAAAAAGTATTTCAATTAAATTTAACACTCGTTACCTTAAATGCAACAAAAAAAGTCGAGGTATTCTATGAAAATTTAAGTTGGGGGAGTGAACTTGGGAAGACCAAGGTTGGATATAATGGAATGTAAATCTCTGATATCTTTTCCACTTTGTTTTATTTGTCCATTTGGGCAGCGGTGACAATCTCAAGTTTAAATAATAATACTTTAAATCATAATACTGATTCTTTTTATATTCAGTCTACATGACTTTTTATACTCTTAGTTTATTTCAGACATTTTGTGTTCAATTTACGTAGTTTTGCCTTCTAAATTCCATTTTTATTTTTCTTCATGGAGCTTGACGAGAGAAGTTAAGAGAGAAGCGATTGAGATGGGTAAGAGAGGGAGAGAGAGGACAGAATGATCAAATAACATATTTGAAAATTAAAATAATACTTGAAGAAAATTTAGTCTTTTCAATCGAAGTAAAAAAAAGAGTCATATCGCTTCCAAAGATATTTTAATCTTTTTGAACAAATTAAAATATTTAAAAAACATTTATTTCTAATGGAACCTGATAGAAATTGTAACATCGCAAAATTTACCAAATAAAATATTTCAAAAGAGAAAAATATTATGGCATTTTGTACAACGTCACCTCACTCAGGACACTATTACTCTACATGTCGTCTCTTCTTATGACTAGACCGCTAATATATTTATCAAGCTTCTGATTCTTGGACGGTTCATACTCTAGTTTCCAAACTCAATTTGTTGAGATCACCCTAAGTTTGAGGGGGTGTGTTAAATGTATATGGGGTTTTCTATATTTCCTATTCATGATAGGTTTCCTATTCGTATTGTAATCATAAGCACTTGTAGCCTTTATACAGTGTAATAGTCCTTTTGGACCAGTTATCAATTCAATAATACTCTTAGTATTAACAATATTAAATAGTTGAAACCTACACAATATTAAATACGAACTTCTTTATTCCAATTATTTTGTAATTTAGCATAATTGTTTTAATCATATTGGATCAACGATGATGTAGGGTTCATATGGACATTCGCTGAAATATATATATATACTCCCCAAAAATGTCAAAACGTCCAAACTTTAATCCAACTATTGGATTGACACGCGTTCATTGTGGGAGCGACACCTGGCGCGGACGGATGGTATAAACAACTAACAAAGTCACATCAAAAGCCAGGGTATTTGGGTCATTACACGGAGAAGACCTAATAGAGAGAGAGAGAGAGAGAGAGAGAGAGAGAGAGAGAGAGAGAGAGAGCCAAACTCATTCGTTAGAACCTGAGATTAGATTATTGACCCTTGGATTAAATCAATCTTACATGCGATCAGATGATAAATTTTTGGAAACAAATATCCAATTGAGGGCACAATCGTCATTATACACATTTGACATAAATAATATCACTTAATTAATTATTTCATTTTTATCTCTGTTGAATAATATACATCTAATTCAACATGAATAATATCTCTTAATTAATTATTTCCCCTTTCAAGATTGTTTGTGTTATTCTAACTCTTTTGATGGACAAACTTTGTTCCAATATGGACATAGTTTACTTACTAACGGACAATTGTAGTATTCGGACATGTATGATCATGTTTTCACATAATTCGCAATATGACATACCTGTTTTGGTGTGGATATAGTTACCTTTTGAAGAAAAATATTAAAGACTCCAGTGGTAAGTATGTACATTGTTTTTCTTAATATTTGTTAGGATACCTATTCTGTAATGGATATAGTTTATTTAGTTGTGCTTAATTATCTTCAGGTGGACAATCTTTGTTCCGGTATAGACATAGTTAACACATAGGTTGCAGTAGGACATACATGTCTTGTTATGAATTTAGTTCTCTTCTCGATGGACAATATTAATAAATTGAGTGATAAGTATGAATCTTGTTTTTCATAATTTTTGTTAGGACATACATGTTCTGCTATAGATATAGTTCACTTCGGGTCAGACAATAGTAGTACTCATAGCTGTAATGATGGATCATTTTTGTTTGTTATTAATTTAGAGAACATTCGTATTTTGTGTTGGACATAGTTCACTTAGAGAGGACAAAAGTAATAATCATTGTTCTTTAATCGTAGAAATTAAATTTACAGATCTAATTTATTTCACATGTAGAAATCTAATTTAAATTTAGAAAATCCAATTAAATCTGAAATTAGATTTGATCTTACATATAATTAATCTAATTTGAAAATAAATTTAGAGGATCTAATTAAATCTAGGAATTAGATTCCTTCAAAAAAAATCTAGAAATTAGATTTGATCTTACCTGTAATTGTTTTTTATTTTTATAAATAGTTTTTGTTCTTCCTATATTAACCCTCGTTTAATTCATGTATTATTTTTCTCTATTTAAACGCATGAATCTGAGACGTTGGATGTGCACAAATCCAATGACTAGTATTTATTCTCATGTTCTCATGTCATATAACGTTTTCAACCGAATGCATCCCTATATATATTTATCTATCTAAATACACCATTTAGTTATTTTATGGTTATAGTTAACACATCTAAAAGATCGTTGCATAATTGCTTATTTTCAACCGATAGTATTTGCATTTGTTAAATTGTTGATACACATTGTCAAGTTAAGAACACATTTATCTGATCACAGCTTATGCCTCTTGATAATATTGTGCATATCATTAATATTCTCATATACAACTTGCGGCCAAAATTCTATAAAACACGAGTTTTGACCTAGTTTTATGAGACTTCATCCAAGAGCACCCCAATTGACGAATGAGACTCTCAAGGCGACATTGAAGGTTTCGAGAGAAGGTTCAAGGTCGTTGGAGGCAAATATGGGTGCAATGATCGATTAGACATCAAGGAAATGCATGTTTGGTGGAGAATCTACTAATTCATGAGTTTCAACCATAGTTGGTTTTGGGTTTTGAATTTCCTTGTCTCTCTTTCTATTCGTGTATCGAACTTGATAATTATGTATTCTAACACCATGATTATGGGCTAATTTCTCATGATCATGGGTGATATGTCAAATAATTTGGGATTTAGAATCATTAGATTATGAATTGGTTTTTATGCATGTTGACATTTGAATTATTATTTATATTTCGATTGTGTGGTATTAGCCATGCCATGTGATCGTGAGAGTTATGATTCCGAACCCGAGAGGGTCGGTGGGTGACTGACACATCACAATTAGGGGGTTCAACTTTTCAAAACCCCATCCCTCATTGTCCTGCTCCTTGTAGACTTGGAATGCGCTCTATGCCAAAGAGGGATAGTAGACATTCCAAGTCTAGGCCGACTTCAATATCAAGAGGTGGAGTTGGTATTCTTATGTATATATGATATAACTGATTGCATAAATTATTATCTCTTATTCTCACCATTGTGGCCTAGCACCCGTGATTGTCTCAATTTGGTTATCTTTGGTAGCGTTATTTGTATTTCCATTGACTAATTTTGTAGCAACCACTACATATACATCCATATCAAAAATTACGCATTTTTTACCTCGGTAGCATAAACTATATTGAATTACCTCTATTTGTTCCATGAGTATTCGACCCGGTCTTATCGATTTTATTATTTGTAACGATCGCGTCCGCTTCCGCGTATTCGTGAACTCGTGGGCAATTATCTAGAGCCCCAACAACTACTACACAGAGGTCATGTGCTACCCTCTAAAGTAGCTGTGGCGGAGCTCTCTGACAAATCTTATGGCCTTCCAAGATGGGGTTGTGTCCCACCTCGTGTGGTCATTCGCTGACGTTTATTGCCAACTCCGTGGCTTCTCTCATGGGAAAGACGACGAAACTCTCTGATGGATCCTGTGTACTACCATATAGGGGTTGTGTCTTACCTCCTGTTGCCTACCTTAACTGCAGTTTAGGAAAACCCGATACCACACTAGGTCGTGTGTAACACCACAAAGGCACGTGCTTTGAAAATTTTCAGATTTCCCATAATTTTTACTCTAGCCGTTTTAGATATCAGGATGCTTATTAAACATATTTTTTACTTCTTGATAGGAAGAAGGCCGAAATTGCAAGGGGATAGTAAATAAACAAGGGATTCAATTTATTTTCATACGATTAATGAAGTTTAATTTGATATCCATGTATTATTCTTCTTTTACTCTTATTAATAATTGTGACGGAATAATATTTTTATTCTTGCGAGTTTTTTCACCTTTCCAAAGAGTAACTAATTTCATTGTTCTGGAAAATGAGTTGAACGGAGTAGTGTAATGATAGATTTTTATCAGTAAAGTGTAATGATAATTTGATCGATTTTGCATGATTAAAAAGTCTGGCATGGAGTTATTAATCAATTGTGTTGAAAGTTTTATCTATTTAGTTACTCGATACATGAGAATATATATGTTAAGGTTATGGAAAACGATTTGCAGGTGGAATTAAATTGATTATGATTTTGGTTTAAGTAGAAGAAAAGGATGGGATTGTGAGAATGTGATTTTTGCGCTTTCAACCGCAAACTGTTTTATTGATATTTTTCTTTTTCTTACATCCATTAATGGAGGTTTTTGTTACACATAATAGATCAATTGACTCAAAACCATGCCCTATGATATGAAAGTAATAATAATATATGATAAGTAGCACTAAATGGGTTCATAGCTCAGAGCAATTGACTGCAGATCAATAGGTCATTGGTTTGAACCCGGTTGAGCCCTTTTTATTATACTACAGGATCACATCGCCCTAAAGGACGCCGCACATGGTTCTGGGTTGCGTTGTAAATTACTATTTTTGTTAATAATAAATACGTGTACAAAAGGAATTAACAAATGAAATAATTAATTATTTACTAATTTTTTTTTGGAATACGAAATAAGCATGTTTGTGTTTCTATTGGTTGAAATCTGAAGAAATGAGGGAGAGAGAAGAAAAAGAAAAAAAAAAATCAATAACATCATTTTGAAAATTTAACAGACAAACAAGGATATATTGGTTATGTCACATGTACACAAAATTTTGAATTGATATGATAATCAGTTTGTGGAGTAATTGTTTTCGAATTAAGCCGAATTGGATGATTAAATGAATTTGTGAATTCTTGATAAATCCAAATTTGGATAGAGGTTGATTTGATAGTAGTCAAGACTTCAGTTCATGTGGTCTCATATTACTCAATTTTGAACAATTATTCATTGATTTCATTGGATTCCAACTGTATTGATTTGATTTGAATTATCAGTTTTGTCCTATATTATTATTGATTTTTTTTAAATTGTGAAATCTATTTTATTTGATGTATTTAATTTAAAATAATATCATTAATGTTCTTCAATCCGTGACAGATAAAGCATTTGGAAAATAGACGGTGAAAAGAAAAGGAGACAGAAGAAATTCAATAACATATATTTGAAAATTTGAATGATAAAAATGATATTTTAGTCGATTTGCATTAAAAACTGACGCGTCAACTTAAAAGAAAAACGAGAATGAATATATTTAGTCTAAAACAATTTCAAGTGATCTCTTACAATCATTTTAATTGCAATTATATAGGTTATCCTAGTGAATAGGAAACTGATTCATTAATGAATTCAAACCAAAAACCTCTCAATTAATAATATAAAATTCAAATTGTTGTGGTGTTTCCTCAAATAATAAAGAGTAATGACAGTTGACTACACCCAACTATGTCACGTTTCAAATTTAATACCCCAACTTCCAAGTTTGGGATACCCAAAGATTAAATAAGCGACACTTAGCCCAATGTCTGTTAAATCTAACTGATTTGGTCTATCAAAAAATGCCCTCAATAGTTTTGGTCTGTTAAACTGATCTTATTTGTTCAATTAATATGATTATGAAATGACTATTTTACCCCTAATTGAATACCCAATTTAACTAATAAATTGAAGGCAAATCTGACTTTTCACTTACACAAATAAAAATTATAATTCTTTAATATTTAAATATATATAATAATATTATTAAATATATATTATTATTAATCATTAATTATCTTAATCAAACCCTAATTAACCTAATCCTCTTCAAACCCTAATTTTACTTCTGCCTCCGCCACCACCACCGCGCTCAGCCGCCGCCGCCGCTAATTAGGATTAGGTTAATTAGGGTTTGATTAAGATAATTAATGATTAATAATATGGTTAATAATAATATATAATTAATAATAATATTATATATTTAAATATTAAAGAATTATAATTATTATTTGTGTAAGTGAAAAGTCAAATTTGCCCTCAATTTATTAGTTAAATTAGGTATTCAATTAGGGGTAAAATATTGATTTCATAATCATATCAATTGAACCAATAAAATCAGTTTAACAGACCAAAACTATTTAGGGCATTTTAGACTTTTTGACAGACCAAATCAGTTAGATTTAACAGACGTTGAGCTAAGTGTCGCTTATTTAATTTTTGGGTATCCCAAATGAAAATTTAAAAGTTGGGGTATTAAATTTGAAACATGACATAGTAGGGTATAGTCAACTGTCATTACCCCAACAATAAATCCGTATAGTTGAAACCTAAAAACAAACACATTAGTTTTCATATTTTATCCTTAAGCAACGAATTAAAACCTTAAGGGAAAAGGACACTTTTGTGCACCTAAATATACACTTTTGACACTTTCATACCCTATTTTTTTTTTTTAAGTATCCTAAATTTTATTTTGGAACAATAATTTCAAAATACCTAAAATACCCCTAGAATTAAACCAAAATTAAATCTGGTCTAATGGAAAGAACCGGCTCAATTTTTAAAGTGTAAAATGACAAAATTACCCAAAACTATTTATCAAATTTTCAAGTGAATGCCACCCTTTCAACTATTCCTCTCCTCTTCCTCCGCCGCCCCTCTTCGCGACGTTTCTTCGGCATCCATCGCCGGTGTTTCTCCGACATGCTTCTCCTCATGGCCTCCCTCAACCCTGAAGCCATTGTCCTTTCTCCGGTGGATCCCCAGCTCTGCGATTCAGACGACTGGTTCGTTCTTCACCGCGGCTCTGTGACGACGACACCCAAATATCACTGCTGAGGGACCAATCGACCCGGAGCTCGCTCAGTGTCCTTAGAACTCAAACCCAGGTTGCCGATTTTGTCCAGCAACGTCGATTCGTGGATGGTGGACGGCGAAGAAGGAGCTCGCGATTCGTGAATGGTGGTCGTCGATTCGTATCCGCCGACGTCGATTCTTGGCCGACGACGCCGATTCGTGGCCACCGACACCGATTCGTGGCAGTCGACGTCCGGATGCGTGGTCGTGGACGCCGATTCGTGGCCGTCGTCGTCTGAATTCATGGTCGCCGACAGATTCGTGGTCGCCAACGTTTGGTCTGACTTCGGCGAGGACTGGATGAGAAGTTGGAGGGCTTCGGAAGGGACGTCGGAGGGTTGCCGGAGATGACGCCGGAGAGGAGATGATGAATAGAGAGGAGAGGGGGGGGGGGGCAGAATTGTAATTTAATAATTTATTTTTAGTTTTAATTTTTAATTTTTTATTTGAAAAGACCAATATACCCTTAAATTGTGAGATAAAATTGTTATTCAATTAAGGGTAAAAAAATAATTTCATATTAATTAAATTATAATTAGATCTGGTTGGAATTGAACCGGCTCAATTCCAATAGTAATTTTGGAATTTTATAGGTTAGTTGTCCCAAAATAAAATTCAGAATATTGAGAAAAGAAAAAAAATATATCATAAATATATATAAGTGCAGAAAAGTGTCATTTTCCTAAACCTTAAATATAGGACTGTTCACGGTTAGAGAACCGAACCGAACCGACCATAACTGAACCGAACCGACCGGTTCGGTTATTGCAATCATAACCGAAAACCGAGCCGATCTGTGTGCGGTTCGGTTCGGTTATAACTGAATAACCGGTCGGTTATGGTCAGCCGGTTAGTCGGTTAACCGGCCGAAGAAGAAGAATCCAGGCCGCTCTGCCGCCTCTGCGCCCCTCTGCCGCCTCCGCGCCCCTCCGCCGAATTCGCCAGCAGCGAGTACATCGCCGGCAAGTCCGAAGTCGAGAGCGCTATCGCCGCCACTCACTCCTCACCGGGAAGCGAATATGAATCGTGATTCGGAGCTCGAAGTCGCCGAATCGGGGCTTGAAGTGGAGCAAGAAGGAAGGGCTGGAGGCGTCGGCGTCGATGGGGCTGGAGGCGTCGGCGTCGCTAGCTGGAGGCGTCGATGGGGCTGGCTGGAGGCGTCGAAGAAGGTGGAGAGATGTGAAGAGATTAGGGTTTATAATAGGATTGTGAAGAGATGTATTTATAATAGGGTTGGGATTAGGGTTTGGGTGAGTATCCAGTGTTTATATTTATAAAATAATAAGTATTATATAACACAAATTG
Source organism: Geranium rotundifolium (assembly GCA_963920655.1). Lineage (NCBI taxonomy): Eukaryota > Viridiplantae > Streptophyta > Magnoliopsida > Geraniales > Geraniaceae > Geranium > Geranium rotundifolium. The sequence continues at coordinate 28,032,462 of OY987316.1, read as the reverse complement.
GTTGGTGGCACATTGGTAGAGAGGCTCTCTTGTCTTGGTCTAGACCCAGTTGCGAATCTTGCTAGATGCACTTCAATTTTTGAGGGTATAAAATCGGTTTCTCGGTTTGGTCGGTTTCCGGTTTTCTGCACACCCCTACTTAAATATAATTTAAACATGTATTTAGATGATCGAATCAATTTGTTATTCACCCCTAAAAAACCGTTTGGCTTTTCTCTCTCTCATCACTTTCCATATCTCTTTCATTTACGATTATCTCTCTGGTTCTGGTTTCTGTGATCTTGGAGAAGAGCCAAATCGAAACATGGGTGTGTTCTCGAACAAGATCGACAGAGCCGAGCTCAAGCCTGGAGATCACATTTACTCTTGGAGAACAGCCTACCTCTACTCTCACCACGGTCTCCTCTCTCTCTCTCTCTTGCTCGATCGCTCGGTTTCTAGGTCCTTTTTATATCGTTTCTGGTTCTGTGTATTGATCTTCCTGAACTGATTGTTTGATCTGCTGTTGTTACTCTACTGTTCTTCGTGATTGATTCCCGATTTTAGTTTTTGATTTCTCGACAGTTTTCATTGTTTCCTTCACTTGATAAGCTAGAATTGCAATTGCATGCTCTAGATTTGGGTTTTTGTAGCTAGATAGCTCCTTTTTATGTAATTTCTGATTCAAATTGAGGTATATGATTTATGCCCCCACTAGGAATTTTTATCATGAATGGACTGAATTTTTTTAACTTGTTGAGAAATTGACAATCTTTATTCAATTCGTATTCGGGATAATTTGTTGAGGGAAATAGGCACCAAATGCACTGTTTGGTCCTTATTTTTGGTCTATGTCATGTGCCATTTTAACCGTTTATAGTTCTTTTGATATCAATGTAGTTTTTGCCTTGCCTGCACTGTTTCTATTTACTGATGTGTTTTGTCTGATCTGGTTAGTCTTAGTTAAAGGTCCGAAATGTCATGCTATTTGAGCTGAATGTTACTTCGTTTTTCGACATTTAGGTGTAATTTTTTATTTTTGGGAAAAAGTTAGGAATTAGTGGAGTTAGTATTTCATTTACCCTGTGTTCTTATGTGCTCCCAACTTGTTAGGACAAATATGTAGCAATAACAACTCATATGAATGATATAATGGTAATTTGTTTCCTCACAAGGAATGTTAATACTTATGTTATAACGTTCCATTTATAGAATGGAAGTAGGGTACTTATTTTAAACCGAGGGAGTATATTTATCCCTTTCCTGCATTCACGAGTTTATCTGCTCCGATATTTTTCATTGTTGCTTTTTTGTAAATGGTTAGTGTTAGAATTTGTTTCATTTTTCTCATTCTTGTCACTATCTTAAGCGTTAGGTGTATCATCTGTTTGGAACTCAGATGTATGGAACTGTTCTGTTCAAATGCAAGTTCTCAATAGAATATTGTATGGAATGCTAGATTTCACTAGCCTAGCTATCCTTGTGCAGACTGCCACTCGGATCCTACCAAGACACTAAATAACAAGGGCCATACTCTGGGGGGATTTATTTAAAATAGTGATAAATGCCGTTTCATTGGGTAGTATCTATAGTTTGTGTCTTTTTTTTCCGATAAGCAATATAACGATTAAATTAAAGAAGAGAGAGTCAATTCCCAAGATGGGAAAAGGAAACTCAAGGAACAATACAAAGGAGGTGAAATACAACATTGAAATGAAACATAAATAGAAGCCTAAGGAACGGCTTGGAGAGATGATGCTTTATTCTCCCCTCGATTTGATGGATTGTTTGAATCATGTACACATCACTGGCCTCAGAGGTGAAGCCCAAGAATTTACAAAATCTCAGGTTCTCATAGCACTTGCAACGGGGTCAGAGTGAAATGGACCGCCTGCATTCTCTTTGAAAGATGGAGGATCTGGAGGCCCGGGTGGGGACACCGAAAGTTTAGAGGGCTTTAAGATCTTCTTTCGACGATGGCGACGATAGACCAATGGAACAGAGGGATGAGGGGCAGGGGCACTCCACCGTTGACATCTATGACATTTAGCTTTAGGCTTACCAAACAGGTTTTCTCCTTTTATGAAATTTTTCATCGATCGCTGAGTATACAAGATTTACTTGACTGGCCTCAGCTTAGTTCATACTTTTTCAATTGCATATCCTGCTTGTTAGTATTCGTTGTTTACATAAACAGATACCAAAATAGGTAGCACAGGGCCTGAATTATAGTATGGTTTTGTGCAAGCATAATGATGTGACGTCTACTTGATCATAAGGTTAAGTACTCGTATTTTTAGACTTGTGGCCAGTGTTCAAGTCTCGTAGGCAGCATTATAAAAAACTCCTAGTCCCACCAAAAATTTAAGCGGTGAGTTGGGGTTGTAGATTTTAGGCACTCATTCTTGTTGGCCTGCTAAACAAGAATAGGGACAAGAACAAACTAAGTTAAAATACACAAATGATTTTGAGGTATCATAAGCAATGTTCTAAAAAACGTTGGGCGCTAGTCGGGTGGAGAGGGCCTTCTGCAGACTAATTGGGGATTAGTCGGGGATTTTTAGAACACTGATCAGAAGTGCAATTACTATGGCTGAGTATTTTATTTTTTGCTTCACACTCGATCATTTAAAGTGTTGTTAGTATTTTATTAATGCTTTGCACATGACAACAGGGATATATGTTGGGTGGGTAGTAGATTAGGCACACATTATCTTTTAATACGCTAAACAGGAACAGAAATAACCATAGATTAAGGACAAGAACAAGCTCTACGTTTTGATAAACATATGATTTAGAGGTATCAGAAGTGCAATTACTACGGCTGGCTAATTTTTTTTGGCTCTTCTTTCGATCATTCAAAGTGTAGTTAGTATTTTACTAACGCTTTGGCCACATGACAACAGGGATATATATGGGTGACGGGAAGGTGATCCACTTCACCAGGGCAGCAGGCCAAGAAGTCGTCACCGGAACCGTGTTAGACCCCGTAATCGCCAGCTCGCCTCCATCTCATCCCACAGACAGCCCGTGCCCCGTTTGTGGCGACCAGTCCAGTCTCGGCGGGGTAATATGCTCCTGCATAGACTGCTTCCTCTCCGGCGGTGATCTCTACATCTTCGAATACGGTGTCTCGCCTATCTCCTACATCGCAAACACCAGGGAAGGCACGTGCGCCCTTGCCCCGTCCGATCCATCAGAAGAAGTCATCCACCGCGCAACTTTCCTCCTCGAGAAAGGGTTCGGCACGTACAGCGTCTTCAAGAACAACTGTGAGGACTTTGCAATGTACTGCAAAACGGGTCTGCTCGCGGTTGGGAGGGCTGGCATGGGACTGAGCGGGCAGGTAGCATCTCTCGCGGCCGCAGCCAGCGTTATCGTACCCCTACCGATCGGGTATTTTGCCGCCAGCTACGCGGGGCGCACAGCCGTGGGTCTCGGTATGTATTGTCTCCGCCGGTGGGTCTCTAATATGGGCGTGGAGAGGGTGAGCGTGGAGACTCTTGTTGCTAGCTCTGGTTTCATTATTGGCCCAGAACAGAAGGACCAAATTGATTTCTCTAACAATGTTTGTGATGCTACTCGCACTATCTAATTTCGGAACTTCCTGTAATTACACTTATGCCACGCATTTGGACACCACTTTCTTCCTCTAATAGTTTGCAAAATGCAGAGGCTTGAAGGTCATTAGTTCTGTTTCTCATGCCTGTTCAGTGTTCGCTAGTGCGATTAATCCTTCAATCCAATTTATTTTTCAATTAATTCCCAAAAGTCCCTCTCCATTTGACACTAGCGCATAACGTTTTTTTAAAACACTTATATGTTACTATGATTGTTTATCAAGATCAAACCAACAGAGGCAGATCAAATCGGGCGAAAGGAACATGCAGGGTAAGATTGATTACCGGACCATGTAAGCAGTTAGAGAAGGCAAGATGCATTATCCGAGGGCAATGATGTCTCCGTAATATGCTCTGGATCAGTCTGTCAATCGAGTTGTTCATAGCTTAGCTATAGAAACTCTTTTATATGATGATCGCATGCTTGATAGGAGTAGCTCGTTACACTTTTATCTGTTTTGTTGCGGAACGATAATACCTGAATAATACTTTTACATTCTTTCAGAAAAAATTCTGAGCTAAATACTTGGTGATAAATTGTTTACGACTCGCACACAAAGTTTATGAACATGAACATGGATGGTAATTAGTAAAGGCCATAAATCAATTTTTATTGAAACTCTCCTTTTACAAGTAGAAGCAGCTGAGCTGACTATAATCGATCAGGACAGGTCTTGATTGATGTATACATTAATATTGCATGCAGCTTCTAACTTCCTAGTTTGGCCACCTCGATCCTTAACAAGTAGCTGATTATATTTAGGTTTTGATGTCTGCGACCATTAAACAAAGTTATGAGACATTACGAGATATGGGTATAGATTTATTTAAATAATTTGATAAGATTACTTATGATTCATATAGTACCAAGTTTTCCTTTATATGTCTCTCTACTTCATTAATAAGATGTCAGAACTTCAAATTTATAGTTGTTGTCTTTGGAGCACAAACTACTCCAATTCAATATGGAACGAGGCGCAAATCCCACTATGACAAAAGGTTGAGCTTCGATGTATCTCAGCTCACTAAATTCAAGGTTCTAAAATTTGGGATCGGAGTGAACTCGACGGGGTGAAAGATAAGGAGTCTTGTGTGCTTGAAGAGAAATGGATAAAACTCGTTTTGTATTAAATAAATTATATCGTATATATACGTGAAAGACAAAATATGTTAAAACAAAAACACTAATTATAAAACATTTTCAAAGCATGCATAAGAAAATAAACTTTGATAAGGTTTTCCCGATTTAACCTAGTGATAATATGGTAAAACTAAAACATCGGTCTTACCGAGTTCTCGAAAACTCGGGAAGTACCGGAGAGTTTTAGAATACTGACTAAATAATAAATTGTTTTCAGTGGCGATAATAGAGAAGAATTATGACATGAAACACCCTCTCCATCCGATTATCGCTTAACGTTCTTTTAAAATCTCGCTTATGAGGTTACAAGATGCTCCAAAACAAATAAAATTCATCAAATATCCACTCTACCTTGCTATCTAAACGCTAAAAAATTTTGCAACTTGGAAAGCAGTGGATCAAATTCATCAAGTATTTATTTTACTATGTCATTTTGTCACGAGAGCGAAGAAAAAAAGGAACAAGATAACGCCGTATTGGTTTAATAGTGAAGGACACTGCATCGGCTCAAGAGATTTGCGTCTTTTAGAAGGACACGCAAGCTATCGGGAGTACTTGACCCGACCCGACCCGGATAGTTTGATTTTGGATCTAGACCCAACATTGTTATTATTAACTTTTTATGTAGGAGGTAATAAATACTGGGAAAACTCCAAACAATCAATTATCATTTATTTATGGTGATTGATTGACATAACATCAATGAGACCCATCTTAATTTATGTAACATTTATTTAAATAAAGTAGGAAGACCGAGTAATTTCAATACATATTTCTCGGATGGGTTCGGAACCAACTTGGCAATTCCGTCACCATCTCATATTTAACTGGGAAGAAGATTTCCCCAACTCTAACGATAGGGCGGGGATTCTCCATTCTCAATTCAAAATAGTGGTAGAAAATATATTTTTAATAACATTTGTGATAAAAATTATTATTTTACTAAGAAAAATATATCGTTTTTGATAAAAATATTATATAGGATAATGACACTTTATTACACTTAAATATAGCGAAATGACAGTTTCATACCCTAACTACCTTTCTCACATTTTTAGTACCCTGCCAATTTTTTTGTGACAACCTACCTGTAAAATGACTAAAATATCATTGGTTTAAGAAATCATAAATTAAATTGGTCCAATTTTGTTTCTCTTGTTCAATTTGGTTTATATTTACGATACAACTACAATTATGCCCCCAAATCTAAAATTAAATAAATCTAGTTTGATAAATCAAATTGGACAAGTTTTATTCTGATTTCTCAAACCAGGGGTATTTTAGTCATTTTAGCATAGGTTGTCACACAAAAATTGTTAGGGTACTAAAAAAGAAAAAAAATAGTTAGGGTATGAAAGTGTCATTTCGTTATAGTTAGGTGTAACAAAGTGTCCATATCCCTATTATATAGAGCCCACACTCTAGTGCAAACTGGCTTATGTCTAAACTATATCCGAACGCTTGTGAGCCGCTCATCTGCGAGATTAAAACAACGTGCGGCACGTGGCAGGAGCGCATTGTGCACTTAAATGTGGGGTAATTCTGTAATTTTGCACACGCGTGAACAATAATTTTTTTAGCTTTGATGGTCCAACTTTGTGTTCAAAGTTGGGAGTAGAATGTTCAACATTGGGAGTGGAATATTTAGCATTGGGAGTAGAATGTTCAAATTGGGCGTAGAATGTTCAAATTGGGCGTAGAATGGACAAAATTGGGAGCAGAAGAATCAATATCGAGAGTAGAATGTTCAAAGTGGGAGTAGAATGTTTTATATTGAGAGTAGAATGTTCAAATTGGGCAGAGAATGGTCAAAATTGGTAGTAGAATGTTCAAAATTGTGAATAGAATGTGAGCAAAATGTTTAGTGTTTGGAGTAGAATGTTACCTCACTCAGTCCTCGCCCAACTACAGAGATTTCTCAACCTATGCTTCATCCCGCTTTGAATAGAGTGGGGTATCGAGTCCCTGTCAGAGATGAGAAATAGTGTCATCCCTAATTAGTGTCATCCAACTTGTTTATAATGCATTTGTGAGTTAATGGATACATACATTCAATTTTATATTAAATATTACACAATCATTTAATTTTATGTTATGACGTGGAGGGCTCTCAGATAAATTCCTTTAGTTTACTAAATGACGAGCACATAGTAATAACATATCGTAGACCATCAATTATCATGCTTAATAACATTTCAGAGGTAAAGTGAGACTTCATTTCTTAAGTTTTCAAAAATTAACATACTATTATTGCCTTTTATAAGTGGATGTCTTTGGTAGAGTGTTAAGTTTGATGTATGACGACGTTGTTTGATGTTAAACGTTTGGTAATTATAACTTCTTATCCTTAATGGAGCGTGTGACTTAAAAACAAGGTGAAAATCGACATTAAAACTTAAAAGATACGATTTGGAAAAAAGGACAAAACAATTCAAAAAGGCATGACACTCAAATAAATGTTGTAAAATTTGTTCAATGTCATAAATTAGTGGTCACCTCCTTGACACACTTCTCTATGAGCCACTATATGTGTCAATCTTGGTTTACATGTGTCATGGTTGCATGGGAAAATGCATATCATTTTTTGCCTATAAATAGGCTACTATGAATGAAGAAAGAATACACATTCGGGAAATATTTCTCTTGCTCTTTCTCCCTCCATTCTTCCATTCTTGTTTTGCTTTATTTTCTTAAAGGCTTGGTTTTGGTTAACTCACTTTGATTGCACTTTAAACTAAGACTAACATATAATTTTCACAACTCGTTATCAGCAAGATTAGCTTAATTATTTAATTATCGTGACGTTTTTAACTCTCAACTAAATTTAATTTAGTTATTGAATTTACGTTTATTTATTACTTATGTTATTTATCTTCATAAGTATGCTCTACGATCGCCAATTTTGAATTTGATCTTTCGCATCAGAAAATTATATGTTGTTATATACATGTAGTGTATTTATGTATAATATTAGCAACCCGAAGTTTGCTAAATTATGACATCTTGAACCCGAAAGTTTAAAATTGTCCAAAAAAAATATTGAACTCGATGCTCATGTAAACATGAAGTTTACAATTGTTGGAATTTATAGAACCTAAAGTTCTAAAATTGTCGAGAAAATTATTGGAATCGACATTTTTGTAAACCAGAAGTTTACAGTTGAAATTTGCAAAACCCGAAGTTCTGATCATGGATTAATATCGAAATTAAATCCTGCAGTTTTAATACTTAGAACCCGAAGTTCTAAAAATTCATGTTGGATAAATTAAGGATATTATATTGCTCATGAAGTAGCAGTATTGGAAGAAATTTTGAGAAATATTAAAGTGCATGTATTACCGAAATAACATAAACCCTCAAATTTGTCCCGTATAGAGTTAATCATTCCCAGAGGTGAATGCAAAAATTTATGATGGTCATTATAAAGTTCATGGAAAACTAAGGCCCCAGAAGCGGTCAGATTTTAAATAAGACAATACAATTGATAAGATGAGCTACAATATGGATTCCAGAAGTGATTCTTATATTTGTGGAGATGAGAATGATATGTGTATTGTTGATTGTGCTACTACACATATTATCTTAAAGGATAAGAAATATTTTGCATGCCAAACCTTGGTGGAGGCAAAAGTGAACACCATTATGTGTTCAACAAATTTATTAGAAGGCTCCGGAAGAGCTAATATAATATTGAGAAATGAAATAAAGTTAAGTATTGAGAATACTTTGTCTTCTAGTAGACCTAGAAGAAATCTACTCACCTTTAAAGATATCCGCAGAAATGGATATCATGTTGAGACCACAAATGAAAATAAAACTGAGTTTCTAAGTATCAATTTTAGTGATTGTGGTGAAAAGTGGGTACTGGAAAAATAATATGTTCTATCATTTGAGTTGTATTTTACAACAATAAGAACAATTGAGGCCTACGCGATTTTGAACCAAAAGTTCAATAATCCGAATATTTTTATGCTTTGGCACAATCGTCTTGGTCATCCAGGATCAACGATGATGCGTAGGATTGTTGAAAATTCATGTGGACATTCATTGAAAACCAGAAACTTTTTCAGTCCAATGAACTAATTTGTACCGTTTGTTCACAAGGAAAATTAATGGTCCGACCATAAAAAACCAAGGTTAGCGCCAAATCTCCATCACACCTGCAAAGAATTTAGGGAGATATTTGTAACCCTATTAATCCACCAAGTGGATCATTTAATTATTTTATAGTTTTGATTGACGCATCTAGCAGATGATCACATGTTTGCTTATTGTAAACTCGTAATGTTCCATTTTCTAATTGCTAGCACAAATCATTAAATTAAGGGCACATTTTCCTGATTATCCGATGAAGTCTATTCGTTTTGATAATGTTGGTAAATTCACATATAAAACATTTGATAATTATTGCATGTCATTAGGCATTGATATTGAGCATCTTGTTCCGCATGTGCATACCCAAAATAGTTTAGCAGAATATTTTATTAAACGTATACAGATAATCTGCACGATTTGCAGATTGTCATTTTGATGAGACAACATTCCCACATTTGGGTTGAAAGAAACCGCCTCCTGAAGTTAGGCGTGAAGTTGAATGGAAAGTAAATTTCATGTCTCATTTGGATCCTTGTACATCACAATGTGATAAATAAGTACAAAGGATAATACATTTGAAAAAGGTTGCAAATCAAATGCCTAAAGCATTTGCTGACACATCAAAATGACAAGGTCATATATACATGTTGTGAATACACATGCGAGAATTAAAATTAATGGTGATAATGCGAGAGTCGCAGTTGATTACTCTTGTACATGCCAGAAGCGTGGAAGGCCATTGGGAGCAAAAGATAGCGTCCCTCGAAAACGAAAGAAGCATGTAGTTCATGAAGAACAACCAGTTCCAGAAGAACCGTTGAACAAGTGCGTAGTTCCAAAAGAATTACCGGTTCCAGAAGAATCAAGGAATAGACATGTAGGTTTAGAAGAATTACTGGTTCTAGAAGAACCATCGGATAGACTTATAGTTCCAGCAGAACTATCGGTTCCAGAAGAACCGTCGATTTCTAAAGAATATGAAATTCCTGAAGAATTTCGAGAACAAAAAAGTGAGGAAATACATATGAATTATACCTACACAAGAGAATCTTGGGATCGAAAATCATTCATCATTGATGATAGTTTTGCATTTGTGGTGGCAAATGAAGCAATGAATAATTTTGATTTTGAGCCACGAAGTATTGATGAATGTCGTGAAAGACATGATTGGCCAAAATGGGAAGAAGGAATTCATGCAGAATTGACTTCATTGGCTAAACGTCAAGTCTTTGGACCCATATCTCGAACACCAGAAGTTGTTCGACCAATTGGATAAAAATGGGTATTCACAAAGAAAAGAAATGAGAACAAACAAATTGTTCGATATAAAGCTTGGCTTGTAGCCCAAGGTTTTTCTCAACGGCCCGGGGTCGATTTCGATGAAACATATTCACATGTGATGGATATGATTACATTCAGATACTTGATTAGTTTATTAGTCTCTGAATAATTGGATATGTATCTGATGGACATTATCACCGCCTATTTATATGGTACGTTGGATACAAATATTTACATGAGACTCTCTGAAGGAGTTAAATTGCCTGAGGCAATTAAAAGTAGTCCAAGAAATCTGTATTCAATCAGATTACAAAAGATATTGTATGGACTAAAACAATAAGGTAGGATGTGGTATAATCGTCTTAACGAATACCTTACCATAGAAGGGTACAAGAATAATGTTACATGCCCTTGTGTATTCATCAAGAAAAAAAATATGCGATTTATTATTGTGACGGTGTATGTTGATGATAGGAATTTAATTAGGACTCCTGAAGAGATCCTAAACACTGCAGAATATCTCAAAAAAAAATTTGAGATGAAAGATTTGGGAAAACAAAATATTGTCTCGGCCTGCAGATCGAGCATATTTCGGATGTAATTTTAATCTATTGGTCTGCATATATTGAGAAACTCATGATGCGTTTCAATGTGCAAAATGCACATCCATTGAGTACTTCAATGGTTGTTCGATCGCTTGATCCTAAAAAGGATCCATTTCGCCTAAAAGAGATCGATGAAAAGATACTTGATCCTGAAATACCATATCTGATCAGAGCTTTATTATATTTGACGCAATGTAGAAGGCTGGATATAGCATTTGTATTAAATGTGTTAGCAAGATTTAGCTCAGAACCGACAAGACGGCATTGGAACGGAATCAAGCATATCTTACGCTACTTGAGCGGGACGAAAGATTTGAGATTATTGTATTCAAAATCCTCAAGGAATACTAACTTGATCGAATATGCAAATGCATGATACCTTTTGGATCCCCATAAAGTACGCTCTTAAACCAGATATGTATTTACTTGCAATGACACGACAACATCCTGGCGCTCCAGGAAACAGACTTTGGTTGCAACATTCTCAACCATTCAGAACTTCTAGCACTACACGAAACTAGCCGAGAATGTGTGTTCTTGCGATTAGTCATTCAACATATAAGTGAATCATGTGGAATCCCGTCAAATACGAGCTTTCCTTTCATTATACATGAAGATAATGCAACGTGTATAGCTCAAATTAGAGGCGGGTACACTAAAGGATATCTTATCAAGCACATATCGCCAAAATTCTTCTATACTCATGAGCTCCAGAAGAGTAATGAGATTGATGTCAAACATATTCGCTCTAGTGAAAATCTTGCAGATTTGTTCACTAAAAACTTGCCGATATCCACATTCGAGAAGTTACTATGGCGAATTGGCATGCATCGACTTAGCAAGTAACCGAAATAAGTATGTCGGTCATCTGGGGGAGCAAGTATATGAAGATGCTCTGGACTTATGTGAACTGTACTCTTTTTCCATTATTAAGGTTTTGTCCCACTTAGTTTTCCTGAAAAGATTTTTGACGAGACAACATTAAACACGTCCAACACCGCTTACATAATGACTCATAAGTGGTGGTGTCCAAGGAATAGTGTCCTAAACTAGTGGTCACCACCTTGGCACACTTCTCTATGAGTTACTATACGTGTCAATCTTGATTTACATGTGTCATGGTTGCATGGGAAAATGCAGATAATTTTTTTTTTGCCAATAAATAGACTACTATGAATGAAGAAAGAATAATTTTTTTCTTGCTCATTCTCCCTCCATTCCATAGTTGTTTTGCTTTATTTTCTTAAAGACTTGATTTTGGTGAACTCATTTTGATTGCCCTTTAAACCTGTTAGATTAAGGTTTCCTATATTTATGTTTCATTTCTCACATATATTAGGGTTTCCTACTCTATTCTTATTACCTCTATAAATAGATATCTCTTGTAATTCACAATACACACATCAATAACGCATCTCTCATTATTTCTATTAAAACCAACACTAATATATAATTTTCACACCATTCAAGATATTGTTGTCTAACTAATTTTGTTTCTGTGTGTTCTAACAAAAAGTTTTTGGAGCAGTAACTTATTAACGCCGGTTCATGTTTTTATGTATATTATAAGTTGTTTGCCAATTCATATGTATTTTAGAAAATTATATATATAGATGTTACAATTAGAAAAGAGTTAAGTTACTTTTGAATTTAATTTTTAACAATTCATGTGTTATTATTATAAATGAGGAGTTTGTGACGGTTACGATAAAAAAGGCATCAGTTTTACTATTTAGTGACTTTTCACAATCAAATTTTTTTTAATATTACATTATTTTTCATAACTGTTTATAAATCCACCTAGTCTAAATACCGTGCTGAAACTTGAACCCTAATTTAAAGTCAGAAGACGAGCAATACCAACCATCAAGTCACTCTCGAACCAGGAGCTTTAGGTAATCAATTAAAAATTCAATATTTTAGTTATAGTATAGATTACTGTTTTATGGAAATTAATTGCTTTTATGAAAATGATTGGTTTTATAAAAATTGAGATTATGTAAAACTTATTACTAAAAGAGACGTGTGCCGTATAAATTCCATAACCATCCCTGAAAAGGAAACTCAACTTTTATACAATTTTTTTATTGAATTTATAAATTTAACCTTGGTACAATCTTGACGGTGACATTTGTTTAAAATTAAAAGAAGAAAATAAAATTTTCTTTAAATTGCAGCGTTGTTGTTAGACATACATGTAACAAAATGTCCACAAGGATATGTTTTGAACCTCTCAACTCAACCCTCGTTAAAGAAGTTATACGCATTATATTGAGGGTGCTGAAATTTCAAAAACAAGAAACAAAAAATTGCTGATAAATGACTTGACTTTGACAGTGAAGGCTTCACAATAATAGTGGATTATTAAATGCTGACTTTTCTCTCCACCACGAACCCATACGGAACTCTCTTATATTTCTTGGATAATGATGCTATTGCTACCTACTAGATCCATTCAGTATATAGAAAACATGTTCTCATCCTGTCTTTATTTTTAGACTGGTCCCACCGAACATGTAATGTTTACTGCTTGTGATGAGGCTGAATGTTCGATCTTATAAATTACATATAAATTAAGTTTGATTTTAAAAGTACCGCCAGGTCATTTCGTTACATCCGACTCGTTTTTGTATGTGATTCGAGTCGCTTAGCTGTTTCTCGGAGAAGAAACTTTTGAATCTTTCCGGTCGACGTCTTTGGGAGCTCTGCTTCGAACACCACCGTCTTCGGCACCATGAAACGTGGCAATTTCGATCTACAATACTCCATTATCTCCTTTTCTGTTGGCTTGAACCCTTCCTTGAGGCTCACGAAAGCGCACGGTGATTCGCCCCAGAACTCATCAGGCCGTGCCACCACTGCCGCCTCGTTTATTGCCGGGTGCGAGTACAACACCGACTCCACCTCCACGCTGCTCAGATTCTCCCCGCCGCTAATGATCACGTCCTTTAACCGGTCCTTGACCTCCAGGTACCCGTCAGGGTGCATCACCCCGACGTCACCCGTGAAGAACCACCCGTCTCGCATGCACTTAGCCGTCCCCTTTGGGTCCTTCAGATACCCCAACATCACGCACCCGCCCCTCAGAACAACCTCCCCGAGCGTCGTCCCGTCGCGCCTCACCGAGTCCCCGGTCTCCGGGTCCACCACGTCCACCGCCGTCATCGCCACGGTCCCGACCCCCTGCCGCGACTTGAGCCTGGCGCGCTCCGTGGCGGGCAGCCGGTCCCACCCCGGCTTCCACGCGCAAGACACGACCAGCCCAGCCGTCTCCGTGAGGCCGTACCCGTGGCTGACGGAGAACCCCAGCGCCTCCGCCCGGAACAGGACGGCCGCGGGCGGCGGAGCCCCGGCGGTCATGACGTGGACGGGTTTGGTAAGCGGTTTGTTATTATTGTTATTGGAAAGCATGTTGAGGACGACGGGGGCACCGCACATGTGGGTGACACGGTGCCTCTCGATCAGGCCGTAGATGGCGGGCCCGTCGAACTTCCTGACGCAGACGTTGACACCGCCGACGGCCGCGATCCCGTACGGGTAGCTCCACCCGTTGGCGTGGAAGATCGGCAGGGTCCAGAGGTACACAGGCTGCTTCGGCACGCTCCAATCAAGCAGAGAATTGACGGTGATGATGAATATCCCCACGTGGCAGTGGACCACGCCCTTGGGAGAGGAGGTCGTGCCAGAAGTATAGTTAAGCACCATGGGATCCGACCCGCTCTCAGGCCGGACCCACTCAAACCCGGGATCGCCCCTCTCAACAACCTCCTCGTAGCTCCAATTAAACCCGGACGGTAACGACCTGGCGATGGCGTCATCGTCGTCGATGAGGACGAGGCCGGGACGAGGGGTGTTTTGGGGAAAGAGCGCCAGGGCCTGGAGGACCAGATCGGAGGAGGCGTGGTCGACGAAGACGAGCCTGGACTCGGCGTGGCGGAGGAGGACGGAGACGGTGCGGGCGTCCAGGCGGAGGTTGACGTTGTTGAGGACGGCGCCGGAGAAGGGGACGGCGAACTGGAGCTCGTACATGGCGGCTGTGTTGGGGGCAACCACCGAAACGACGTCACCGGCGCCGATCCCGAGGGAGGAGATCGAGGAGGCCACGCGGAGGCATCGCCGGTGGGTCTGGGACCACGTGTACGTAGTGGAGCCGTAGATCACGGAGGGGCAGTCGCCGTACACGGTGGCGGATCGCTCCAGGAAGGCCAGAGGGCTCAGAGGGCACGAATTCGGTGCGCTCGGTTTCAGATAATCCATTTTTAAGCTCTGTCACTGAGGCTGATCGATTTGGGAGCTTATATATATAGTGTGGAAAGTTAGAAGATAAGATTTCACAATAATATAATTTATTGAATGAATTTTAAAATCTAATATATCCATCCACGGCACTAATTCACAATGACATGAACCGGTCAGCTAATGTGGACGCAATTACTCAATAAACAAGATTTTAAGTTTTAAGGATAATCTAATTCATTATTCATATATTAAATTAACTGAATATGATTTTCAATATTATTTGTGAAGTGAGGATATAAACGTAATTTCGTATCCATGTCCCTCAAATTCTCGTGAATGATACCTGTCTTTTTCGGTAACATCTGGCCCTTACCGTATAATTGATACTACAATACATGTACTATTGTAAAATAATAATAAGAAACAATACATACAAGAAAAACTTGATAGCTGGAACAAAGCCACGGTACCAAAAATCATAAGCAAAATTTATTTATATATATATATATATATATAACATGAGTGAAAGATAGAAATGAAAGACAGAGAGAGCTTCAACTTCTCATTATAACTACTCTTCATTGCAAAAGAAACAATCCTATTTGCAAGAGGCTTTTCTGCCAAAAAAAACATTATGCTTGTTGTATGGCACATGTGACATAGGTGGTGGCCATCACAAATGTCACATAATTATTTATAACACTCATCCTTGGACACCAACTACTTACAAATAATTACATTCAATTTTACAAGAAAAATCCCGATGGGAAAAAGAACCGAGTAAAGACGTAACTTAAGTGATGCTGGACGTGTATAATGCTGCCTCGTTAAAAACTTTTTCAGGAAAACCCAGTGGGACAAAACCTGAATAAGGAAAAAAGAGTGCAACGCACATTTGTCCAAAGTGTGTTCAACTTTATAATTCTTGCTCCCCCTGATCGATGCTCTCCTTGATAGTTGCTCGATTCTCCCCCTGATAGCTAATAATGTTACTTTACTTCGCTTGCATAGTCAAGCTGATGTCTTGCATAAAGTTCTCAGTAGATGTCCAATTTTAGTGAACAAATCTGCAAGATTTTCACTTATAAAGTACTTTCTTGATATCGATATCATAACTCTTCTGGAGTTTCTAGTGTAAATTACTTTTAGCGATCTGTTCTCGAATTTATTTCTTTTGATGTACCCTTATACAAGTTGCATCGTAGCTGGCTCATGTAGTCTATGATTTCAAATAATTGGAGGAGATCGCAACTAAATTGTGTTCTGTAGAGCGTCAGGATCATGCTGTCTCATTACAACAATTACGAACTTTTTCTAGGAACAAGATTATTTTCCCGAGAATTTTACATCGAAATTTTCATTTTCAATATTCTGCATTATTCGGGATCTCTTCAGGAGTCTCAGTTGAGTTCATATCAACATACAACATATTATTACATTTTCTCATTGTTCCAGACAATATAACTCATTCCGAGAGTCTCATATAAGTGTAATGTATAAGTAAATATCGAATACGTTCATCAGATACATATCTAGTTCTTCGGGAACTTTTAAACTAATAAGTATCTAAAATGCTCACAACAATTACAGATAACAGTGTTTTATCAAATCGACTTCATGCTGTTGAGAAATATCTTAGACTGCAAGCCTTACATTATATCGATCGATCTTTCAGATTGTTTACTTGTGAATAACCATTTTGTATTTGACTGATTGAACATTTTATGGTGTTTGATTTTTGCGGTCAAATACTTAGTGTTCTACGGGAACCAATTATTCTGCAAGAACCGGTTGTTCGACAAGAACTAAATGTTCTGCTGGAACCGATGACCTTTTAGGAATTGATGATTCTTTGTTATCCAATAGTTCTTTTTTAATCAATAATTTTTCTTTGAATCGATAGTTCTTCTAGAACTATTTTCTACTCGCCTTATCTGCCTCCTACACTTCTGGCGTATACTAAAGAAATTACATAATTTCTTTGCATTATCATCATTTAATTAAATTCTCACATGTGTGTTTCACCAATGCTTCATGCAATTTAACTCATTCAGAGAATCCCGTATAAATATTGTTGTCCAACGTATAATATAAATAGTTAAGGACAAGTCCATCATATTCATATCGAGTCCTTCAGAGACTACTAAAAATGATCAAGTATCTGAAATGAGCAATTCTTTATTGATTACCATGCGTGTTCTACAAATCCTTTAGACATTTGGTTTGCGACATTTTGCAAAGTTATCCACTGCACTTTCTTCTCACGTTATAACGTGCGTGGATCTAGATGAGACATAATATTTACTTTCCACGAAAGTTCATGCCTAACTTCAGGAGGCTCTTTCTCTTCATACATAGGTAGAAATGTTGTTTCATAACAATATATAAATTGTGCAGTAAATTAATCACACTTCAAGTGTTCAAAATGCATGACAATAGATGATAAAATAAAACCATCATCAATTTATGTTGAGGTCTCATTTTTGTGCATCGAAAGAGTGCTACTGGCACATATATGACACAACTAATAAATAAATGAGATATATCAAATTGCATATGAGAATATTGATGATATGCAAAATATTATCAAGACGAATAGATTGTGATCAGAGAAATGTGTCATTAAATAGGTAATGTATGCCAATAATTTAGCAAAATGCAATATTATAAGTTGGAATTAAACAAATATGTGACCATCTCCAGGATGCGTCAACATTACCATATAAAAAATAGAGTCACATATATTTCTCTGAGTTATTTGAAAGAATCATAGAAATTCAATACTAACCTTTGCTTGAGAGAGTTGGACCACATATTATTCTTGTGAACAAGCGGTACAAATAATTTTATTGGACAACAAAATCTTCTGGATTCTCAATGAATGTCCACATGAATTTCGAATAATTCTACACATCATCGTTGATCCAAGACGATCATGAAAAATCACAAATATTTGAGATAAAGAACTGCAGGTTCGTTGAACTATAGAACTATTCATCGCACGTTTTTTACCATATCATTTGAGGTCTCAATATGATATCCATTTCGGCGGATATACCAAGGTTACACATGAGAATTATCACTTCTAGGATCTACACTAAAAACCGGTATTTTAATCTATCCTGCATGAAATGTTTAGTAGAACTTCGGGTTCAAAATAAATTTTCATCAAGCTCGATATTCCACATTTGACAACTAATTTGATTATGTTTAGAACTTCTGGTTCTAATAAATTTTCGAATATTGGTATCACGTGATATAATACATCGATATATATATTTTTAAACAGAATATCATAACTTTATATTCAATATATTTCTTGAACTCCGGGTTATGAAGATTTTCATGAATGTATACTGAATCGGAACTGTAGATTTTGTATACTATATGAATTTCGAGTCATATATTTCAATAAATGCACATTGAGTCAGAACTTCGAGTTCTGTGTGTTTCGAGTCTGTATGAACTTCTGGTCAAACATATTTCAATAATTAAATCAGAACTTCGTGTTATGTATTCATATGACTTATGGTCATGTGTATTTGAATAGTTATACACCCAATTAGAACTTCGGGTTCTGTCTAATACACGTCACGATAATTCAATAAGATATATAATGTATATAAATAACATAATATAAATGACATGTATAAATAAATACAGTACCACACTTTGAGCACCAATGGAGGTATAACCTACCGTAGGTTAACTCACGGGGTTTAAATAACAAGAATAAATAATAATAACATATAATATAAAAGACAGATATAAATAAATATAAACTTCAGGTTTCGGGCTTCGGGCCTTTATCTTTAGGAACTTATAGTTTCGAGATACATCAATTTCGTCTTTTGGCTTCTAGCATAAAGACATATTAACTTAAATGTGTATAACACAATCAACAGAGATCTCGTTTGTTGAATTGTATACGAACTTCAGGTTCACGAATATATACATAATACAAAGATTCGATTAAAACAATAATACTTTTGTTATTTGGTTCTTCACCTCTTTTGCTATCTCGTAGCAATATCATCGGATCATCATAATAAGAGAAACAAAATTTTGGTACAAAATAAATATGCATAAATAACCAACCTCGTAACATATAAATAAACTCAGTTCGGCAGAGTCTCGTGCTGATAACGTGTTGTAAAATAATAATAAAAAACAATACATAGAAGAAAAACTTGATAGCTAGAACAAAGCCACGGTACCAAAAATCATAAGCAAAACTTATATATATATATATATATATATATAACATGAGTGAAATATAGAAATGAAAGACAGAGAGAGCTTCAACTTCTCATTATAACTACTCTTCATTGCAAGAGAAACTAATTTTTGTGAGTAAAGTCTCCCAACAATATTTTAAAATAGATTACAAAAAGCTGATTCGAATCCTTGATCTAAGTTCAAAATACAAATTTTAACAAATATTTAACTATTAAGTCAACTTATGGTAGTACCTAAATATCAATTTTAAATTACACTCATTTAGGGCATCTCTAATGTTATATTCAAATATGAAAAAAATTATTACTCAATGATTTAGTTTCCATTTCCATTTATCTCCAACTCAATCTTCAAAATTATTTATATTTCTCACCTCAAATACTACCTTTTATTATTTAATAATTTTACATATTATATTTATATAATAATAATATTAACAAATTGTTTAAAATATATATTCGATCAAATAATTTATTTGATTTACAAAAAAATAGATGATATAATAATCAAAATTTTATATTATAAAATATATCAAAGAGAACAAGTTTAAGGCGAGGGATCTCAAAACCCAATGAGTAATTTTAGTCAATATTTCAATTTCCTTAGTGAATCCGAAAACTAATCATATTCGTTTATTAATTTTTTATAACTTAAAATCATGATATTGTTGTCGAGTTTTAAGTTAAAATTGTTGTTTATTATCCATTCTAATGAAAATTATATTTTGCAAAATTAAATCACAAGCGAAGTTATAATGCAATAAGTTTATATATTTACAATCAAATTAAATTGATTATTTAATTTGTTTCAAAAAATTATTACACATAAATTACAATCAATTTGGCCCATACCCATTTAAAAAAAATAGTTCATCTGCATTTTTGAGGACTAATCCATCTGCATCTTAACTATCCATTTAAGATGCATTAAACGCATTATACAAAAATAATACCCATTATACGCATAAAAAATGTCATTTAAGATGCATTAAATACCTATTTTCCTCCCTCAAAACAAATAATACTCATTTTTCCTAGAAAGATTAATACATGCTTATTTCAATAAACACCCATTTATTCATTTGCTTTTATTCTAAAGACTTCTATTTCCAGATTTGGCCTCAGCATCCTCAGAGCTCTGGCCTCCTCAGCGGTCCAGCGTCCGGAGTCTCCTCGAAACTAGAGTGCGAGGTCACTGAGAACATGTCTGTCGCCTCCTCCTCCGGCCTCAGCTTCCACCTCCGGCAGACACACATGTAATTTTTGATCTATTTCTTTTTCGGATTTTGTTTTTGATTTTCGATCTATTTCTTTTTCGAATTTTGATTTTGATTTTCAATCTATTTTTTTTGTTTTTTTCGATTTTGGTTTTCCCAGATCATGCCTCTACCCTCATTCCCATTTGTAATTGTTTTTATCTATAAATATGAGTATTGGATTTTTATTTGGCATACTCTATTAATTTTGCAAAAAAGAAAACGGAAAAAGGAGTAGGAATTGTAAATAAAGAAATGAATTTATTGTTTGGAGATTACTACAGTGTGTCTCCAAATTTGAAGATTCACAGTCTCCAAATATACAAAATTATGCATATTTGGAGACAGGGTTGGAGATGGCTTTAGATAAAAAAAAGTCATTAAAAAAAAAGAATATATATATATATATATATATATATATATATATATATATATAATACCAACACTCGATAGAAAAATAAATAAAACCTAAAAACTTATGTGTGAGAGAATACATTATTGTTAATTAAAATGTGTTTAATCTCACGAAGACTAACCACATCACATGAGTTTAGGGTACATTCTTTCCGTTGTTTGATGTGAAGCCATGGGTATGAAAGTATTGTGATTAATTAAGGGATAATGATAGTTTGTTACACATAACTATGGTGAAATGACACTTTCATACTTTAATTACAAACTTCTTTTTTTAGTATCCTGACAATGTTTTTGTGACAACCTACCTATAAAATATCTAAAAAGCACAAAATGCCCTTGGTTTAAGAAACCAAAATCAAATTGGTTCAATTTGGTTTAAAAACCAGAATTAAACCCCACGCGCTCGGCAAGCTTGGCGAGCACTTTCCTGACCTCGGCGAGCTTGTCGTCGGCATTGGTGTTGGGGTCGCTGACGGTGGTGATCTTGAGGGAGGAGAGCTTGCCGTTCACGTGCCCGGAGCCTTATCGGCGGCGCTCAGGCGAGACAATGAAATCGATGAGCTTTTGCTCGAAATTGCCTCTCGGACTCGCCGCCTGAGCCAAACAGACCAAAATTTCCGACGCTGCGTCCTTTTTGCCCTTAGAAATCAAGGAAGCGACCTCCATTAGAGGCTGCTTCGAGAAGGTCGTGGCGGTCGTCGTTGCCGGAGAGGTCGCAACAAAGGACGTCGACGATAAAGAAGAAGTCAGAGACGGTGAAATCGGGATGAGATTCGGACAGCAGCGCCGATGAGTTTCTCGTCCTCGAACATCAGTGCCCTCTTGAAGAAGATGGTGGCGGCTGAGGTTTCAGGCGACGTCTTCTTCGCCGATTCAGTCTCGTTATAGCTTTGACTGAGAAATACCTCCTGCAACTCCTCCGACCACAATGCCGGAGTACCTCACCCATAAGCTTCCCTGACCTGCAAGCCGAGCTCACCTCCGCCCCCGAGACCACCTGCGGCGAAACTCGAGAGAAACCCAGATCTGAAAAAATCAGATCTTGTTCGAGTTCCATTAGAGACCTCCATTAGAGACTGCTTTGAGCAAGTTGTGGCGGTCGTCGTTGCCGGAGAGGTCGCAACAGAGGACGTCGACGACAAAGAAGAAGTCAAAGACTGTGAAATCGGGATGAGATTCGGACAGCAGCGCCGATGAGTTTCTCGTCCATAAACAGCAGCGCCTTCTCGAAGAAGATGGTGGTGGCTGAGGTTTAAGGCGACGTCTTCTTCACTGATTCAGTCTCGTCAGAGCTTTAACTGAGAAAGACCTCCTGCAACTCCTCCAACCACAACGCCGGAGTGCCTCACACATAAGCTTCCTTGACCTACAAGCCGAGCCCACCTGCGGCGAAGCTCGAGAGAAACCCAGATCTGAAAAAACCAGATCTTGTTCGAGTTCCAGTAGAAACAACCAAGGAAGGAGGGAGTAAACCTTCACCTCGACCTGGCTCTTGTTGTCGACGACCCAACAAACCCCAATCTGTCATGTTTGAGTCTTCAAACACCAGAGTCATCACCGGAGCTTGTCGGAGAAGAAGCTGCGACACGACAACCACCACAAAACCTGCTTTATGACCAAACCCACCCACCTCCTCCTCATGCCAAAATGGCTAAAACAAGCTAAGAATGGTCGCCGGAGAGCTTCGCTGGAGACCGGCAGCACCTCCGACGACCCAAAGAAGAAGAAGAAAAGAGAGAGTTACTGTAGCAATTATTATTATTATTATTATTATTATTATTATTATTATCAAGAACCGGTTCAATTCTGGTTTTTAAACCAATTTGATTTCTTAAACCAAGAGCATTTTGGGCATTTTAGACATTTTAGAGGTAGATTGTCACAAAAACATTGTCAGGGTACTAAAAAAAGAAGTTTATAGTTAGAGTATGAAAGTGTCATCTCACCATGGTTAGATGTAACAAACTGTCATTATCCCATTAATTAATGACCACTTTTGCGAAGACTTTTCATGCAAAAGTTTAATAAATTCGTTCAAGTTTAAACAGCTTCAACATGTGATACGAAACCAAGTTAAAGGAAATTCAGATTCATAGTGGTAGCTTGAAATTCCTTGCTTCACGAACAATTCTTTGTACCGAGGTTTTAAACCGCACCTACGACCTAATGTTTAGATGTTGAATTTAACAAACCTCGAACGAGTCATATAATTAGTGAGGCAGGAGGAACGACAATCGACGTCAACGAGCAGGGCAAAAAGAAATAACGATGACATGTATAAACTCAATGGTACTCTTAAGAAGTTGATAACAAAATCAAAAACACAAAATTTTTGCGAGTATTTATATTTAATTAATTATATATTTTTAATAATATATTTTCAAACTTATAGTGACTATTTATATTAAAACCATACGGACCCGAGCTCGAGATTATTTAAGTTTTTTCGAGTCGAATTTGATTTTAGTCGTACAAGCTCGTTCGAGCCCGAGTCGAGGTCGAGTAAAACACTTTTTTCACGAGGCAAACCGAGCCCTACTAAATTGAAACTCAATTCGACTCATTTACATCCCTATTTGCATACATCTTACGAACTGCCTCGAACTTATACACCCGATTTTAATTTTTTTTCTTTAATGTTTTTGGCCAAACTTTCCATACATCTTACAAAACTCCCACGAGCTTACATACTCGATTTCAACTTTTCTAATTACTTCCTTCACATTCTCTTTTCGTATAACAAGCACATTCCAGAAGAGTACTCAAACTCAAATGTGTTGTCGTACAAACCTTGGAGAGGTGTTCCTTAACGAGGCCCGTCACAAAATTTGACTCACCGCTTCACCAACTTGTCCATGTTAGTGAACACTTCTTCACTGCGGGTCATGTGGTCACTATCTTCTGTGTCCAAGTAACACAAGTCACTGTTCCTTTTCTTGTCAACTCCCAACTCGAGTTTGACGTTTTCTTCGTTGAGTACGACCACCTCATCTTTGTGCTTGTCGTTTTTGACACCTCGACTTTACACTCTATTTCCTTTGACACCACGCATGTTTCAATCATTAAAAATAAGTGTTCATCATTCATTTATGTTATGACAGGATGAAATTTCGGCAAGTCGAAATTTACCCATTTTCAATTGCACGGCAAGTACACCGATCGCTAATAGTAATGTAGAGTGTTCAATAAAATCTTGAATATCGATCCCACGAGAAGGTAGTAGCCAGCGGGTGCTAGCCTACAATAATTAACACTGTTGGTCCCGAACAAGATGAAAAAGTGGTTTTTAAATCTAAACTCCTAAACTAGTCCAAACCACTCAAATGATACAAATTAAATAACAAATTGCAAATCACATGACTGGTATCAAGAATGCGAAAATCCTCGAAAAATAACGGAATCCGGAAAATTCAAAGACAAGGTCTAAATCCAATTTTATGTAATTAATATGTTACCTACTTTGTCATAAGGTATTGGCGAGTTTTCATTTAACCTAACATCTTCCATACTGGGTAATGAAAAGTCTAATTATCCAAAGTAATCTTATAAAGTCGTAACATAATTAGGTCTTAGAAACATGTTGGGACCGGCTAACTTTCAAGTTGGTACCTTAGGGTCATAATGTGTATCCGTAGCAACAAGAGTTATATAAGTCCACACCATAATTGTTCAAATCCACCTAATTAAGTCGATTGTTATTGACTCTTTTTTTAGATTGGATCACCACCAAGACTATCCGAAAGATGGAGCGCTAAGTTATACAATTGAACGGCGAACTAGAGCTCATACATGACGGAGGCGTTGGGGCCAAAGGAGTCAGAGGGCAGGAATGAATTTGGTGCGCTCGATTTCGGATGCTCCACTTTTAAGCTCTCAGAGAGAGACTTGAGTCTGAGACTGATAATTTGAAGAGCTTCGATATGGTGGAAAAAGTTAAAAAAGAAGATTTCACAAAAACATAATTTAATTTAGTGAATGAATGAATTTTAAAATGCATTTTATCTGTCCACGGCACTAACATGAACCAGTCAACTAACATTGACGTAATTACTTAACTCAATAAAGATGATTTTAAGTTTTATGGATAATCTAATTTATATACCTACTTAATCACATATGATTTTCAAACATCGACAAATATTATTTATTGGCAAGATATTAATGAAGTAAGGACATAAACGTAATTTCGCATCCACGTCCCTCCTATTCTCGTGACCGATTGTGCAAATGTTGTAGCATATATATGGTCCTCACCATACACTGTGAACATGAATCTCATTGTCATGGAATGGATCGTATCTGAACAATAATTATTATAGAAGGATCGTATCCGAACAATAATTTTGTTATATAATTAACAATAATTATAAGCGGCATCTACGACTTAATGTATTGTGTTGAATCTAGCGAACCTTGAGTGGGTCGTATATTTAGCGAGGCGTGACATGAGGAACAACAATTGATTTGATTCTTCATGTTAGTGAACATCAATAATAAGTGAGGACTGTAGTAACGACGTTTTTGATAATTAGATTATTTTTAAAAAATTAAAAATGATGTCATACAAAATGTCGAAATATCGTATACGACGTCTTGAATGAAATTGTTGTCGACATCTCGACTGACTTCATGTTCGACGCAAATCAGGAAAGTTTATGTTTTTTATAAAGTACGACTACAACAAGGATTGTGAAAGCTCCAGCTATATTCGACGCGAACTGGAAAGACTACATCACCACACGTTTTCCAGTTTGTCTCCGATTCTAGAAAGAAGAAAGACGGTGATAAAAAAGAAACCCAATAAAGTTAGTATTCATGATC
This sequence comes from Geranium rotundifolium, assembly GCA_963920655.1. NCBI lineage: Eukaryota > Viridiplantae > Streptophyta > Magnoliopsida > Geraniales > Geraniaceae > Geranium > Geranium rotundifolium. Next base: position 28,006,770 of record OY987316.1, on the reverse strand, counting down.
GATTACTATAAAAGCTTAGGCTACCCCCTTAGAAATCGTGTGGTCTTTTATGTAAGTTTGTCATGCAATCGCTACAGCGGAATTAAGATCACATACCTCCAGCCATTGCAAGTTCTTCACGAGTTGAGTAGATAATGGAGATCCCGAAGCCCTTCTTGAGTTTCGGTCTTCCAATTTTTGACACTTTATTCTCTCACTCTCTTGATGGTGTATTGAGTATTTTATGAGAAAGACTTGTTGAAATTGGGGACCCAAAATCAGAATTTATAACCACTCCCTCAACCATTGCATCTCTTCCATCAAAAGACACAAACCAAGGGGTGCATTCTTGTTATGACAAGTGGTCATAATAAATGGTTAATTGAATATTGATCATATTAATAAAATAAGTCTTACATTCTCCCACTTGATCAATATACAATTGTCACAACGCCAAAAATGAGAAATCAGACACATGAATCATGGCGCTACGTCCCTCTAATAAAATGAAGTAATACCTTCCATGTATCACATGCGTATGACTCTCAAACTGTATGAATAAACCCAATGTTTATTCTAGGTCCAAAATTGATGATTCGTGATTAACCAATTTAATCAATACTAAATGTGCACTTAATAGTAATAATAATAATCATCTTATAACGGTTAAGAGTTCCAAAAGACAAAAATATTATTCCATAATAATACAAGTTTATAACTGAGATCCAAGTCCCATACTTATTACATGGTCTCTGAATTTTCCTGGTGGCATGCCCTTAGTCAGAGGATCTGCTATCATCAAGTCAGTACTGATATGCTCGACGATAACCGTTTTGTCTTTTACGGGGTCTCTTATGGCCAAGTACTTGATGTCGATGTGCTTACTTCGACTTCGACTTTTACTATTCTTGGTCATAAAGACAGCAGCTGAATTATCGCAATACAGCTTCAGGGGTCTGCTGATTGAATCCATGATTCTTAGCTTGGAGATGAAACTCTTAGCCATACACCGTGAGAAGTAGCCTCGAAAAAAGACACGAACTCGGCTTCCATGGTAGAAGTAGCAGTCAAGGACTGTTTTGCACTTCTTCATGAAACAGCTCCACCGGCCAACATGAAAATGTATCCAGATGTTGATCTCCGTGAATCAACGCATTCAGCAAAGTCAGAATCAGAATATCCGACCACTTCCAAATTGTTCGTTCGTCTGTATACTAACATGTAATCACGAGTCCCCTTAAGGTATCGTAATACCTTCTTAGCATCCTTCCAGTGCTCAATTCCTGGATTACTTTGATACCTTCCCAGCATGCCCACAACAAATGCGATATCAGGTCTGGTACAGACTTGGGCATACATCAGGCTTCCAACGACTGAAGCATAAGGAATATTCTTCATTTGTTCCCGTTCCATGTCATTTTTCGGACTTTGGCTTAAGCTGAATTTGTCACCTTTTCCAATAGGGGCTACATTGGGTGAACAGTTTGCCATACGAAATCTTTCCAAAACTTTGTTGATATATGTATCTTGAGACATTCCCAGAGAACCAACTTCTCTATTGCGATGTATCTTTATCCCAATGACGTAAGATGCATCACCTAAATCTTTCATATCAAAGTTTTTGGATAGAAACTGTTTCACTTCAAATACCATATCCCTATTATTTCCAGCAAGCAAAATATCATCTACGTCCAATATCAAGAAACAAGTCTTGCTCCCACTGACCTTCTGGTATACACAACTATCGATGACATTTTCTTCGAAACCAAATGAAGAAATAACATCATGGAACTTTAAGTACCATTGTCGTGAAGCTTGTTTTAAACCGTAGATGGATCTCTTAAGCTTACAAACTAAATGTTCACCTTTACTAGAGAGGAATCCTTCAGGTTGTTTCATGTATACCTCCTCCTCTAGGTCTCCGTTTAGAAAGGCCGTTTTGACATCCATTTGCTGCAATTCCAAGTCAAAGTACGCAACCAAAGCCATGATAACCCGAAGTGAATCTTTCTTAGATACAGGAGAAAAAGTTTCCTTGTAATCGATTCCTTCCTTCTGATTAAATCCTTTGGCAACTAGTATGGCCTTATACCTTTCGATGTTACCGGATGAATCTTTCTTGGTCTTAAAGACCCATTTACATCCAACGGCTTTCGCCCCTTCAGGTAACTCGACAAGGTCCCAAACATCATTCGATGTCATCGAATTCAATTCATCATTCATAGCTTCATACCATTTATTCGACTCATTACAACTAATGGCTTGGGAAAAAGTCTCAAGATCATTTTCGGCTCCGACATTTGAATCCAATTCCTGTAGATACACATGATAGTCCTCAGGTATTGCTGCTCTTCTTATTCTAGTAGACCTTCTTAATGCTGGACCAACATTTTCCTGAGGATCATGTTGACCAATAAGTTGTTCATGAACCAAAGGTTCTTCCGGGACAACTTGATCTACCAGATCATGAGTAGCATGTGGAAGTTGTTGTTCATTCTCAACTTGAGGTTGAGATTGGTTTCTTATAACAACGATTTGATCGATTGGTGCAGGTGGTTGCTCAATAATAGTTCCAGCATTTGAGCTTTGAAACTGATCCCTCCCACTGATCAAATCATATTCAAGAAACTTCGCATTTCTCGACTCCACAATCCTTGTGGTATGAGATGGACAATATAATCTGTATCCCTTGGATCGTTCTGCATATCCAATAAAATAACCACTAAGGGTTCTAGGATCCAGTTTCTTTTCTTGCGGGTTGTAAATTCTCACTTCAGACGGGCAACCCCATACGTGTACATGATGCAAACTCGGTTTCCAACCCTTTAATAATTCAAAAGGCGTCTTTGGAACAGACTTGGTTGGAACACGATTCAATATGTACACTGCCGTCTTAAGTGAGTCAGTCCACAAAAACAATGGGAGTTTTGCATTACTGCGCATACTCCTTACCATCTCCATTAAGGTCCTGTTTCTTCTTTCAGCTACACCATTCTCACTAGGAGATCCGGAATTGGTGTATTGAGCAACTATTCCGTGCTCCTGAAGAAACTTAGCAAAAGGACCTTGTGCTTGACCATTTTCTGTGTATCTACCGTAGTATTCCCCTCCCCTGTCACTTCGAACAATCTTGATTTGTTTCTCACATTGATTTTCAATTTCAGCTTTGAAAATCTTAAATACATCTAATGCTTCACTTTTATGATGAAGCATGTAGATATACATGTATCGCGAGAAATCATCAATAAAGGAGATGAAATATTTTGGACCACTTTGCATATCCATGTCTGGACAGCAAATATCTGTATGGATGATTTCAAGTAATTCAGAACTTCGATGTGCGCCCCTTTTGGATATTTTGGTCTGCTTGCCCTTAATGCAGTCCACACAAACCTCGAAATCAGCAAAGTCTAAAATACTAAGTACTCCATCCTTTACCAATCTCTTGATTCTATCCTTAGAGATGTGTCCCAATCTCCGATGCCACAACATTAAAGATTCTTCATTTTCAACGCATCGTTTTTGTCCAGTTTTAACATGCATAACGGCATTCATATTACTATTTTGTAAATCTAACATAAATAAACCATTGCACAATATCCCATTTCCAACCACATCAGTTTTATATAATAAACTCATAGATGTGTTTTGAAATGTAAATGCAAATCCCGAAGGTAATAGTTTACTTACAGAAATTAAATTCCTGGAAAATCCAGGAACATAGAAAGTATTTTGCAAAGTTAATACAAAACCATTATATAATTTAACATGACACGTCCCTACTAACTCAACGGAGGAGCGCATTTTGTTTCCAGAATAAATGTTCCGCTCATTTCCCGCTGGTTTCCGCAGGCATGTCATTTCCTTTGTTCTTCATCCACTTGAGAAACTTCAAACTATCCTTCTTCATGTGCCCCTTCTTCTTACAGAAGTAGCACTTGGATTCCTTTGAAATCCCTCCCTTGATGGGCATTTTTCCTTTTCCCTTGTCCTTAGAATGCCATTTAGCCTTCTTCTCAGTTGTCAGCATTACAGTCTCACTTTGTTCCATCATTAAACGGCTCTCCTCTTGCACACACATAGTCATTAGTTCATTTAATGACCATTTATCCTTATGTGTATTGTAAGAAATCTTAAAGGGAGCAAATTGATGAGGAAGAGTGCTTAAAATGTAATGAACAATGAAAGCATCAGACATCTCGACTTCCAATGTTTTTAATTTAGCCCCAATGTCCCTCATTTTCATGATGTGCTCACGCACACCACCAAGACCTGTAAGCTTAATATTGGAAAACCGTCCAATGAGAGTACTCGCTAAGGACTTGTCCGAAGCATGGAATTGTTCATCGATCGCTGCCAGGAGCGCACGAACATTTGTATGCTTCTCCACCGATCCCCGAATGCCGGCAGAAATGTGAGTTTTAATGAACATGACGGAGAGTCTATTTGACTTCTCCCATTTCTCATGAACCTCACTTTCCTCTCCTTCAGCATTTTTGGCAGGTGGCTCATCCTTACGGATGACATAGTCCATGTCGGCCACTCCCACAGCGAGTTGCACCATCTCTCTCCAGATGGAATAATTTTCCCCACTCAGCATGGGAACCTCGACTTTGAGGTCATTTATTTTCAAAGCATTTATTGCTGCATACATTACATGTGTAGTGCAAAATAAAACACAAGTGAGACTAACTATCATGCTTTCAAAACATAAGCATACAAGATGATTTTATCAACGTATAACTTGCATGTGGGCTAAAGTAATCCGCAAATAAAATTATTCATACAACAAACAATAAAACTATCAAAATCATGTTCCTTTTCCTAATTCCTGTGGGTAAATTGGGAAATATAATTTCGATATTTCATTCTGATCAATTATATGGGGTTCAATAGAATATCCTGTGGGATCGATTCTATTAATAAAATATAATTAATCACAACTTTAGTGATTTATTTTCATACATATATGTTGTTAATCTAAAGATGTTGTGGCTACTCTTTAAACAAACAATATTATGTACATAAATCAAAGATGGTAATTATAAGGGAGATTTGGCTGAAAAATTCAACCTTATGTATAATAAAACATTTCAGTGTGCAATAATAACAAGAAATGCACTTAGTCCAGTGGTTAAGGTTTCACCTATACTTTGATAAGATAGGGGTTCGAATCTCACTGGTTACTCGCTTTTTATTTTATTTTTTATGGTCTTCAACCTCCAGCCGGGTCAGAAAACGGGTTCGCGACCCGACATAAACCCTGAAACGGGTTTGGCCATATCTTTCCAACCAGACCTTCGTTTTTATCCCATAATATATCAAAACGATCGTATTGAAAATATCTATTCAATTATGTGATTAGAATTAACAAACGATCACTAATATTACCAATCCGAAAATCATAAAATATAAACTTGAAACATGCAAAGCAGAGGCAAACATGCTCTGATACCAAATGTAAGTTTGTCATGCAATCGCTACAGCGGAATTAAGATTACATACCTCCAGCCATTGCAAGTTCTTCACGAGTTGAGTAGATAATGGAGATCCCGAAGCCCTTCTTGAGTTTCGGTATTCCAATTTCTGACACTTTATTCTCTCACTCTCTTGATGGTGTATTGAGTATTTTATGAGAAAGACTTGTTGAAATTGGGGACCCAAAATCAGAATTTATAACCACTCCCTCATCCATTGCATCTCTTCCATCAAAAGACACAAACCAAGGGGTGCATTCTTGTTATGACAAGTGGTCATGATAAATGGTTAATTGAATATTGATCATATTAATAAAATAAGTCTTACATTTTATTGTTTCCTAGCAATAATATATAGAGCTCTTAGACGTGAAGGTTTGCGGGTTGAGACGTTGTGTATTGTGCTATGGATATTGTGTATCACGTTAACTATTGAGAGTTAAGTGATTGAGGGTTTTCTGATCGCGTGAGTGAAGACTGCACGCAACCAAACGTTCAGCGTCAACTTGAACTGACAGAGCAAGGCGATTGCTCGAAGAATGGAATCAAGACGGCGTCTTGGATTCAGGGGGAGACCCTAAGATAGGTTTGCACTTGTAATAGTAGCATAAAGTATAGATCTTGTGATGATCATAGGTACTTGTATGTCTTGACGTATTACCATATAGTGAAACCTTTCCACTGACAGAGAGCCCCTAGACGTAGGTGATGTTGCACCGAACTGGATAAACAATCTGGTGTGTCGTTATTTATTACGTTTGATATTTATTGTCCGTCTTTATCTACGCAAGTTGTCATACACTTTGTTATAGCATTATACGTAACATTGTGAGTGACATCTTGCGTAACTATCGTATCAAAATTTCAATTGGTATCAGAGGGGGCGCCTACTGCTCTAGGTGAGTTCCTAGTCGAAAAAATCTGATCATCAAGATGGACAATACCAGAGAAGGAGGATCTATTAACCGACCACTAAATCTAGATGGAAGCAACTACGACTATTGGAAGGCTCGCATGTGTGCCTTCATGAAGTCTCTTGACAATAAAACATGGAAGGTTGTGATCAATGGTTGGAATGCCCCAAAAATCAGTGATAGTAATGGTAACCTTATCGGTCCGAAACCAGAAAAAGACTGGACTGATAACAAAGACGAAGAATCACTGGAAAATTCTCAAGCCCTGAATGTTATCTTTAATGGTCTTGAAAATAACGTATTCAGACTAATCAACACATGCACCACTGCCAAATCTGCATTGGATATTCTACCCGTTGCATATGAAGGAACAACCAAAGTTCGAGAACATAAGCTTCAATACTTGACAACCAACTTCGAAGCTCTTATCATGAAAGAGGATGAATCAATCGCTGAATTCAATGTTTGAATTCGAGATCTAGCCAATAAATCCTATTCTCTGTGTGAACCTATGTCTGATGAAAAATTGGTCAGAAAAACCCTGCGTGCTCTAAGCTCAAGAGTTAAAACGAAGATCACCACAATTGAGGAAGTTCATGACCTCAAGACCCTGAAATTTGATGAATTGATGGGATCCCTAATGACCTATGAGCTATCTCTACCTAATATCGACAAAAAGAATAAAGGAGTTGCTTTCAAAAGTTTAATACACAAGCAACCATAATTTGAGGATTCTGACTCTGATGAAGACATTTACTCCACAATCAAAGAAGTTCACGCCATTGAGTTTGTACTGCTCGATAAGAGCCCTCAATGCGTTGTTGCCAGAAAGTGTTGTGTTTGTCATTCAGTTCTACAAGGTAGAGAATATTAATTTGTTTTAAAGTTCAAGTTGGAGATTGAGCTTTAAAACACTTGTCTGATTCTAAACTTCAGAATCTGAACCTGGATCCTCACATACACTCGATTGAAGTTGAATGTAGGCTCACCACTCCAATCCGAGTTACCAAGGTGGGATAACTCATCCAGTTACAAATCCATGTAACTCATGGCTAGGGTTTGTACATAAATTGTACACGACATACCCTATCTGATACCCTAGCTGACAATAGTAGACAAGTCTACCAAAACTCAACTATGACTCAGTTCTAATGTGGATGCTCCGCGTAGACGCACATCATCCATATCAAACTGCTCATCTCATATGGCACTCTCCCCTATAAGTGCTCCGCGTAGGCGCACCCACTCACAGGTTTGAATGCTTTTTGAGTGTTGAGGTTTGGGTAGTATCTCGCTTGACTTGTAATTATTTGCGAATAAGTGTTTTAATACTCTTGATTGTGAATCGATACAATCTTAATTGGAATCATCAACTACATATCAATGTAAAGATGATTCCAAGTCCAATTACATGCAAATATGATTAAATTCAAGTTTTAATCTTCCGCGTGTGGGTGATAGTTTAAACTACATAAACTCATGCAATTAAACTAATCATACAATAAATTCAATACAAATGTAAATAAGCATGTATAGCCTAGCCCGACATACATTCTAAGGAAAAACGAAAAACAAAACCTAAAGATTAAATCTTCAGTTTTATGCTCGCTTCTTCCTCGTGGACTCCCACTGGCTTCGAGCCTCCTTAGGAACTCCACCAACTCCGTATTTACTTTTTTCTTGCGTCGGTCTTTGTAATTACATAATTAAAATGAAATTACAAAAATTACAACGACACGCAGGTTGGAATTAAATACAAACGATAAGCAACTACGCAGGTTGCAAAAAGACTGAAATCTAAACGGGCTAAACTATACATCATGTTGAAATCAATCATGTTGTCAAATATCATGTTAGAAAACATTATGCTTATCAAACAACAAAATTTATTCCAAATTTTACCTTGCTTAAATGTGGGAAAAAATTCGGTTTATCGAAACCGGACGGTTTAAATTAATTAGTCAAAATTGAACTGGCTTACCCCTGTTTTATGAAAACCGGACGGGCCTAAAAAATATGATTTTTGGGAAAATTCTTGGGAACCGACACGGGCCAAGGACCGACCGATTAGCCCCCGACCTGGTCTGCCCCTCGGCATCGCCCATGGACAGCCCGCGGGCCATTCCATGGTCGAGCCCTCGGCTGACCGATGGTCGCCCGCGGTAGTGCCCATGGACGGCCCGCGGGCCATCCATAGTCGCCCACGATATTGACCTGGTCTGCCCCTCGGAGTTGCCCATGGACAGCCCGCGGGCCATTCTATTGTCGAGCCGAGGGCTGACCGTGGTCGCCCGAGGCGACCTGGTCGGCCTTTGGTGCTGACTATGGTCGGCCCGAGTGCTCTCCATGGTACACCAAAGGGCTCGACCTTGGTTAACCATGGCTAACCCAAAACAGCCCCAAAAAAATCAATTTTTCAGCTTTCAAAATCAACTCAAAAAATTTCAAAATTTTCATATTCATCCAATTTAAATACCGAAGAACACATATGAATTTACTTAGGATTTAATTCTAATCCTAACATACTCAAAAACAAATCACAAATGAACTACCCTCTGATACTACTGAAGGAATCCATGGTGTCCAAATTAATAAACCTCATGCATAGCGGAAACAATATAACCATGGATTCGATAATAAAACAGTTAAAGATCATCATGTGACAAATAATTTCAGCATATGTTTAATGGATAAAATCTGGAAATTATACCTTTCCAATGAATCAAATCACCAAGTATAGAGATCTATACCCTCTAGTTGTATCCACATAAGCAAGCTCTATAAAAAAACTAGAGTTCTTCAACACTTTTACTAGAAGATGATGAAAAAGAAAACAAAATGAGAAGGGAGTGGTTCGGCCAAGAGAGACTGAGGGGGAGTTAGAATAGTTCATGAAGAACTAAAAATAACTCTCATTTTTTCATTTGTTTTATTATTTTCCAAAAAATAATAAATCAAATGGGCTTTCTTGCAAATCCATTTAATTAAACCATTCAAATCCATTAAGACTTTGGTTCTAATTAAATGGTTTAGTTAGACCGGCTCAAATTCACTTAGACCAATTTCCTCAACTGTCTGGTGTAAAACCTAGCTCGGAAATTGTCTATTCCGCTCCGATTTAACTAAACCGAAAGTGAATTTTCCCAATTCTCAAACTTCTCATATATTGACTTTACAAGTCCTTTTGCTATATATAACTTGCTTAAAGTGTGTGACCCTCTAGGCTCACGACCCGTTAGCAGACTGGCAAAATTACCATTTTGCCTTTTTCATAATAAGTGGCCTCTAGCAAGACATTATGATTACCTAACGTCCGTGATTATCGATGATTTGATTTAACCTCTTATCGTCCATGTCACTATCCTTTTATCACCCGATATCCAGATTGATCATAAGGCATAGAGCCGTCATCCTTATTTATCAATCACTATTTCTTGATATCTGAGACGACTGAAAACATATACTAAGTATCTCCCGCATGACCATGCAATTTTGCTTCAATCATACTCATCAAGTGGCCTACACAGATATCATTCTCATACCAGAGTATGAGGGATAAATCCCTTAGTTGCTTTCGAGTTCACTCATGTAACTTATACCTAAGCCAATCAGAGCTCTTATGGCTACCCTTTTACAGGTAACGGTAGACTAGGTCAAACTTAGATACTTATTGCATAGTGATCACAAAGACTCCTCGGTCTAAGGATACAATGACAAACTATGATATATGAGTATGCTCATGACATCATTTATGCTACATACTCACCATCGGGTCGTCCAATATCATTCCCTTGATAATATGTATGATCTAACTCCGACACTCGTCTTGCCATGATCAGTAGAATGTGATCATAAAGAGTTAGTATCATACTGATCGCTTCTGATAAAGCTTAATCGACTAGAGACGCATTAAATATGATTCGTTAAGATCCGCAGTTCTACTATTAATGATGACATACATAATGATACATATCAAACCATATTTAATATATTACTACAACACATTAGTAATATAATACTGATTCATTTATTTGAAAGATGATAAAACATTACAACCGTAAATCACTGACTAGGGCACAACTCTAAAAGTATCCACGTGGCATATATCATATTTCTTGTTTCACCGCTTTCTTACTTTTCAATTATGCGTTGGCTTTGTAGAATTCTGTTGGGGGCGTTACGAAATTTAGCTTCCCATATCATAAGCGATGTTGCTTTCGCAGCCGTGCCTCCAATTTTATCTGACTTTTCAGTTCTGATCGTGACTGTTCTTTGTCTGCATTTATTGTTTTGTCTCTTGGCTTGATTATTTTTTTCAGTTGATGATTGGATTTGGCGTTTCACTCTAAATCTGCAGAAGAGAATGGTCGGAGAAGAATGAGGTCTCAACAGAGGAATCTTGTCGGGGAAGATCACGATGTCGAATCTATTCACGTCTCACATCGTCCTGTTTTCGACGCCTATCTCGTCGTTCGAGTACGCTCTCCCCCAAATAGCTAAAATTTGAAGTATTTGGATTTGATTTGGGAACCCTGGTTTTGCAGACAATCAATGATTGTTATATTCTTACGTGACTGATGAGTATGGGTACGTGAATTTTTTTTTCCTGTTAATGATTGTGGAATTCTTTTCTGTTGATGGAAACAATTTCCAATTTTTTATTGGATTTAATCTAATTTTGTTTCACTTTCATGCACCTTACTCTGTTTGGCTGGTGATGAAAGTTGAGTATCATAAGGAATAGAGGAATGGAGGTACAAAGTTCATTATTTGGTATGTGTAAATGTGATCATAGTTCTTCAAATTCATTACAATTCTTGTCACTGTTGCACAAATGCATGAATGGAATTTTTGGAGGAGAGAAAAATTTATGCATGTGATACATATTCATGTTTATTTCCCAGTTAAGTTGGGAATGAGAACCCAACTCGTGACTTCCCTTTTTTAATTGTGATTTTGTTGTTTATTGCTGAAATTGTTTGTCCAGGGCAAGATTAAGAGGGTCATTTTGAAGCATAAGCACGATGTGCTGAGGATAGTGGAGGAGCATAAGGTAATTATGATGTTCATGTCTATGAATTTTGCAGGAAAATATGATTTTACTGTTGATTTTGACGAAATTGATTAGGAATGTTGTTGATTTTTATTTTCTTTTGTATTGTGGATTGATTTGGAAATACCGTGTGCTCTATTGGTTTGATTGTTTTGATTTTCAGTGATGTTCGACAAAGCGCAGATGCACTTTTGGGTTCAAAGCTCAGTACTGCTAAACTGAGTGCCGAAGAAGTAAGCTTTATGGATCCAATCTTCATGATTTCAATGAAAAAAGGTTCGAATTTAATGTTAATTTTATTGATTTGTGTTTTACTGATCTCAGTTTCAAGAAAGCAATGGCCTTGAACAGTTTCGAGCTTTTTTGACTCAGATAAGATCTCAAATAGCTTAGAGAAAGACTCTGGTGCTTTTTATTTGAGAATCTCAATAGGTCTTTGGATGAGTTATATCTTCTTTGTGAACTGGAATGTGATTTGGAGCATATGAAAGAAGCCATTCTTGGTCTCGATGAGGCAACATCTGATTTTAAAGACTTTAAGACTAGAAATGAAGAGTATGCATATGCTCCAATCATGTGTGTTAAGTCAAGTATGCATGCATGTTTTTGGAAATTCCAATATGTCAATCATGCAATTCACATATGTATGTTGTTGTAGACCTTCGCCTTGTACTTGACCCTAATGACCAAAATTGGATCCAAATAAGGTATGATACATTTAAAATGAGTTTAACATTTGAGTGTACACTGTTGTTGAAGTTTCCAAAGTATATATTTATTATAATTAACTCTCTACCAAAGAGTTAATTCTAAAGTACTCTTTATTCTAATTGGTCCTCTACAATTACCAATGCTCAAATCGATTTTTATTGATTTTTGTTTTACTAATCACAGGTGCAAGAAAGTAATGGCCTTAAACAGTTTCGAGCTTTCTGACTGTAAAATTATGAGTCTCGTGTTGATAAGATCTCAAATAGTGTAGCTTTACAAGAAAAGGGGGAATCAAGCATTACTTGTTTTACAATTTATAGATAAAAACATAATGAATAAGAATTGAGCTACATTTTATTTTGATGAATCCAGAAGAAAGGGTCTGGATAAGATATGCCTCGAGAGGTTCGATCAATACAACCGACCCTTCATTCTATTTATGTATGGGTTTCTCTTCTGCCCATGTTTGAATATCTTTTGTTACAGGAATTTGATTCGTGGGGCAATTGTGTTGCCAATTTTTTGTTATATTAAGTTGTTTTAATGCCTGATTCTATTCATATTGTTGTCTGCTTAAGATTCTTGGATAGTGCTGGATATTCGAGAAATCAATACATGTGAAGTGACACCATGGGATTTACTTGGTGCTCTTCTTTGCATCGTAACCAATTTGTCTAGATTTTATTTTGTGAGGTTTTGTTTCCGAAGTTGAATTTTTTGAGTTTGATTATTAAAGTTTACATTTCAGGAAGGCGAGCACAATTTTGTTTCTGAAGTTAAATTTTTTTAGTGTGATTAAAGTTTACATTTAGAAGGCCATCACAATGTTATATTCTGTTGATATGGGTGATATGATTTCGTTACTTTGGTGTGTTTATGATATGTTGGTTCTTGGATTGTTGATTTTAGTTGGTTGTTGTGGATCTCAATTTCTTGATTCGTTGTTTGTGATCCCGTCTGAGAAATTATTATGGACTTGATTATTGGTCGTGTATTGTTATTTTTGTGAGGTAGATATTACATATTCTTTGCTTAGTTCAATTTCAGTTTAGCTCTCTTCGTACTCATGTCTAGGATCACTTTATATGCTAAAATTTACGGGGGAGGGGTTTATTGTAGTTGCAAACCCACACTCCAGCCTATGACGACGATGGTGCTTTGGCTGAGGTTATTTTTGTATGTACTGATGCACGACCCTTTCACAAGAATAGGCTTGCCTTGGCAAGTGCCAAGCAAATATGAGGTTCAAGCACATGCTGGAAAGCTGGTCTTGATCCACGACAGCCTCTACAAGCTGTACTTGCTTCAAAAATAACACATTTTGTTACATTGTTTGTTATTTCCTCTATTCGAGTAAAATATTCTGGTGTTTCGTTTTGGTTTTATGCATCATTCTAATGTGTATTGTGTATTAACTCTTTTAGGTTTTCGTGGAGCTGTGTGTCATGGCCCGTGGTATGGGTCAATATGTTCTCTTGCTCTTAAGAATTTGTGATGTAGGACAATCTCAATTAAGATTCTTAATTTTGTATTAGATTTTGGATAGTTTTATGATTTCCTATTAAGTTAGGTTTTCTAACTCTAATTAGTTTGAATTGATTAATTCTATTGGTTTAAGCCTACTAGTTTGAGTTATTTTTGGAGAATTAGTCCTATATGAGTCTTAACTTGTGTAGAGATTATCATCATTATCAATTTGAGTTACTTGAATTAATTATGTTTTCTTCCTAAGTTAGGGTTTTATCTTTATTTCGTTTCGAAGCACCCTTCTGCTGCACCAAAGTGGTATTAGAGCCCGGATTTGACCAGGTATGATGGCCAACTATGGCACTTGTAGAATCCAACCCGTCGTCGACAAACGATGGATTGAACGAGTCGTGCAACAACTAGATGACACTATAGATTCACTTAGTAACATGACACAGAAACTTCCTGCACATACATTTGAGGTAAGAAATCGACAACGTGAAAGCCGAATGGAGAACGACAACGATACATGTTAGTTTCCACTTGTTTATCAACAACAACAAAAGAATATGCATGCGCTGACAGTCGATGTAGAGAATGGAGAACACAAAGACAAGATATTTCGAACTCGATGCACCATTAACAATAAAGTATATAAAGTGATCATTGATCATGATAGCAACGAAAATAAAGTCTCCAAAGCATTGGTCAAAACGCTCAACCTGGAAATTTGTTTCGTTCCTTTTTCAATTGGGAAATACGATAAAGATGAGATTTTATGCGAAGTGGTGGATATGGATACTTGTCACGTTTTGTTGGGGAGACATTGATATTGCGACATCAATGCTACTTACAGAAATCGTGACAATACATATATGTTTTGGTGGGAGAATAACAAGATTATACTACTCCCACGATCAGACTCACTAGAGTCCAATCCTACTATTATGAAAGACAACCCAGTTTCCTCAGAAGTCAGTGATCGTGGAAAAGTTCAAGAACAAATTAAAAACGATACTAAGGTTGATATTGCCAGATCAGAACTTGCAAAGGTTAAGTTCGAACATTATGATAAACAATTGATTGAGCGCAAGGTAATACATGTTGTTGCATGCTCTAGAAGTAAAGTTTTGAAGGAGACGCATAAAACTGCCGCACTAGCTTTTGAAGATGCTCATAAGCAGATGGATGAGCCTACAAAACACGCAGACAACATCAAGGATTCCAGTATAGATGCTCATGCACAAATAATTGACAATTTCTATAAGGTGCCAAAATTATTTACAAACTTCAAGGGGCACAACCGATGATGCTGAAGTGGTAAATAAGGTGGAGGAGTTTAGTCGCTCGGCAGTAAAGAACCAACTACAACTTAAAGTAAAGACAAACATCATGTCTTTAATGTATGTTAATAAAGTTAAGGAGGGGCTAGCTGATGTTACTAGAAGTTTTTTAGAACTTGAAGAGAAAAGTCAAGACGCATATCCTATTAGTCACGTGCAGTCAAGTGAAACAAATGTGGGTGATTCATTGAATCTAGCGTTGATACATACAAAAGGTAAAAATCAAGATCAAGATCAACCTACCTTTATTATGAATAGTCTAAACAATACCATTGAAAAGGTGATAAGTTAACATACATTGAATAGAGATCGAGAAAAAGATATATATCTCGATGATAATGAAAACGATCACAACAAAATTCATGATCAAGGTTGGGAAGGTAGTCACGATATAGAAGCTGATGGATTTATGGGAGTGGACAAGAAGCCACCCGACATGAAATAAGAGTCTCCAGACAAGAAATCATGAAGAATCTAATAGTTATGACCAACGAGATGAAAATATATTATTGGATTCAATTGATGCTCCTCGTGGAGAGGTAAAAGAAGAACTGCAAGCGACAACTCAAAGACATGATGAAACTTCAACAAATAATACAACACCTTCTATGATTGTGTCCGCCACTGATCACAATGTCACCTCTACAACTTCAACTCCGACTTATGCATGCTTTATTTGATGAATATGACCGGAATAAACTGTTCGAAAGGATTGGATTCAACCCAAACATGGACAGAGTGGATGATTACCATGAGTATGAGGGCGATGAGTTGGTTCATGGTCTAAACATCAAGGATTAAAATGTCATGTATGTCACCCATCATATAAAGATCTCGTGTCTTAAAAGAGAAGAATATTTTAGATGGGAAAAACTACCTGTGATTGGAAACGTGCAAGCAAAAGAAGTTGATGAGCTGCCTGCTCAAGGAATATATTTTGGTCCTCCGCACAAGACCTTTTATGGAGTGAATAAACAAGATTTTGTGTCCAAATTTAATTCATGTCGAGTATGGAATTGTCATCCCAAGAAAGACACTCCCGCCCAAATGAATGTCCGCAACATGCTTAACATTGGAGACACATTCAAGTACCATCCACCAGATGAGTTCTCTTTAGATCCAGAAAACTCGGGACGAGTTTTTTTCAAGCGTCGGAGAATTGATGTAGGACAATCCCAATTATAATTATTAATTGTATTAGATTTTGGATAATTTTAGTATTTCTTACTAAGTTAGGTTTTCTAATTCTAATTAGTTTGGATTGATTAAATCTATTGGCTTAAGTCTATTAGTTTGAGTTTGTTTTGGAAAATTAATGTTATATAAGTCTTAGCTTGTGTAGAGATTATTATCATTATCAATATTATCAATTTGAGTTACTTGGATTAATTCAATTTTCTTCCAAAGTTATAGTTTTATCTTTTCTTTGTTTCGAAACACCGTTCTGCTGCACCAACTTCACTTAGTGAGGGTTCTTGAACTTAATAAATGTATTTTTTTTATTATGAGATTATAATATCATATGTACATGAATATGGCATTAGACCCAATAATCAATATGTACTCTTGCTATCTCTTAAAAATTGACTTCACTTTTGTGAGGTTGCTTGAACTTGATAATTTTTTCCTCCTTATAAGATAATACAAATATCAAATGCACATGAATAATGAAAATTAAAAATTTGTTGCAGTTTTTTTAAAATCTCACGACATTACTTTGTGGGTTTAATGATATTTAGTTTATTTGATGTGATTCTTAATTGTTAAGATTGTAATGCAATTCTTAAGTGTCTAATTTTAGTTTTAGGTTTTTTTTTGTACAGTCCCAGTTTGGTCGACATCTGAAAAAGAAAGGTTCTTTACTTTGTGTTTGAATTTAATATTTTTTCGTTTATTTAATCTGATTCTTTATTGTTAAGATTGTGATGCAATAGTTTTTGGTAAGGGTTTGAAGAACTCACATACCTTGAACATACGTGAGTTCATCTTCATCCCCAATTTCCCGATTGTTCATTTTTCGCTTTGTAAACTTTTGTGATTTATTTTATACATTTCAAGTATTAGCCATCTATTTTTTGTAATTTTTTGCTCGTATGATCTCTGTGAATTTGTTTTATTTTTTATGGTTCAATTATTGGTGTCTATTTTTGTGAATTTTTATTTTGATTGTTGGCTATCTATTTCCGAGATGTTTTACTTTGTCATGAGAGAAAGAGGAACTTAACCATACGACACCGTTCATGAAGGAAGAAGACACGATGACGTTTTAATAAACCGAATTGCCAGCAAGACACGCCAGCTCAGCGACCCACGTGACCCGCCACGTAGATCACGCGTAACAGATTCACGTCGGGTTGTTGGATCGGCGTGAAAGGCCGTTACCGGAGCTCGGAAGATTCTAGAAGCCGTCGACTCTCTATAAATAGGAACAAGCTATATTGTAGTAGGGGTTAAGTTGTTCTGTATTTTCTCTCTGTAATTTCCTTTTCTCTACAATAAAGCTTAGATTCAAGCCATCTTGATTCAGAACTGTATCATCTGGTATCAGAGCCTTTTCTCCCGTGACCGCGACGATGGACCAAAGTCGAGCACCACCACCAACCGCCGACGAAGATAGCACACAGAACAATATGGGACTCTCGCTACGGCTCATCGCGGAGGCGATTTAAGCAATGAACGCGAGGATGGGGAACATAGAGGCGGCGCAAGCTTAGAGCCGAGCGGGGCTCCAGCAATAGCAACCAACACCGCCGTGGGGCCACCACATGCTAGAAGAGCTGAACGACCTCGCTCCGGCAGCGACGAGTTCAACGCTCCAGGAACGTGCCAGAGCGTCGTCACTACTAGCCAGACCAACCTTCAGGCCACCGTCAGAGATTTTCTTCGGATCCTAGAGCACACGAGTTGAGCCTCCGATAGGGCTTCCTCCATACTGACCGATACAGACACCACCGATCGGAGCAACACACCTTCCAGATCCAACGATCGGTGCAACATACCTTCAAGAACCACCGATCGGAGCTCCAGGATCAGCGCAATGGTTTCCAGAACGGATGAGAACCCAAATGGAAAGATCCAAGATGGGAGCAGTACTCTCCAGGTAATCGATCACCACATCTTCAGTTTAAAACACCGCACTCACGTTCCCAGCCTTCGACGGCACCAGAGTCCGTTCGTGGCTCCGGAAGTACCACAACCACTTCTATTTCCGCAACATGTAGGAGCATCAAAAGGTGCGCATGACCGCCATGCACTTATCAGGTCGCGCCGAGATCTGGTTCTCGGAATATGTGATCGGAAAGACACATATTGCGTGGGACGCATTTGAACAAGACATTTTCTTGAAATTTGACGAGATCGGTCACATCGATGTGGTGTCGGAGTTCAAGCTGCTACGCCAATCGTCGACCGTAATACAAACTTCTGTTTGAAGAACTGAAGGCGATGGTCTCAAGTCGAAACTTGGCGGAAGAATATTTCGTTTCATGCTTCATCGGAGGCTTGAAGCAACACCTCCGTGCCGGCGTCATGATGCTAAAGCCACAAACACTCGCTCATGCGTCATACTTGGCCAGACTCGAGGAGTCACGCCTCGGTTACAGAGGAAGAGGCCAAGAGCGAGCAGTACTGCAAGTTTGGACACAAAGAGGCAGAGATCAAGCGAGTACGAGCGCCAACCCGAGCCGAATCACACCGAACAACCAGATCTGAGAGACAACGACACTGGCAGAGGCAACAAGATCGAGAGAGGCAACGCCTCAGGCCGTCAACTATTGGAGAGCTGGGGTTGGGTTTTTTGAAGATCAGAAGAAGCATGGACTTTGTTTCCACTGCCCGGACAAGTACACGGCAGGCCATGTATGTCCTAACAGGCGACAACTCTTCTTGATCACACAAGATGAGTCTGATCTTGAAGAAGACGACACGATCGTGGAGTTTCCGCCCTCTGAAGCAGGGGAGGACACGGAGATGAGAAAAGAAAGCCTCTGCGCCTTGGGACAAGTGAACTCGCAGTCGATACGACTCACCGGCGAGATGCGAGCCAAGCCGGTCTCAATCTTGGCTGACACCAGTCCCACGTCGTCTTTCATGGACATCTAAACGACACAATTGCTCCGATTATAGATCGAGCCAGGGAGGAAGACCAGTGTTGAGCTAGCAAATGGACCCAGATATATTTGTGGACTACAATGTGCAGTCCGATGGCAAATCGCAAACTACTAGTTCGCATGGCAGTTCCTGGTAATGCCAATCGGAGACTACGACGACATTCTCGGCGTCGATTGGATGAAGGAGGTAAGCCTAGTATCATTTGATTTCATACTGTTGCACAATCACAATAACAGTACAAGGTCAACCATGCGTGGCCTGGGAACAGAGAGCAACGCCGAGAGTGGAGATGGTGGATCTAAGGGCCGTCCAAAGAGACATCCAAGTAGGGATGACAAAAATACTCAAACTCGACGGGTAACCCATATACCCAACCCAATGAAAAGCGGGCGGGTCAGTAAATTCGGGTAACAGGTCGGGTAATGGGGCAAACAAGCGGGTATCTAGTTGGGTCAAGGTCGGGGTGACCACTACCCGCCCCACCCCGCCCTGTGGTATGTTAAATTAATAATGATATTATATTTATATTTAAAAGAAAAGATTACCAACTGATTAATCCTGATTAGGTTTCTCAAAAACAATTTATAACCAAGTTACGAATTTTATTCGTTTATTTCTCTATATATACTTCTCTGTTAATTTTGACTTTTCGCACAAACATGATCTACTGAGCTCTTATAATTGGTTTTGATTGTACAGTGAAAAAACATCACACGCTTCAAATATGTTTTACTATATCATGTTTTATGTATAAATTTTGCTATTTGTATGTAAATTTAATTGAGAGATGATCATATAATGCAGAACGGATTGTAAGAGAAAATTGAAGTAACGTCTGATTTCGGGACGGGTCCGGGACTTGCAAATTACCCGTACCCGTCGGGGCGGGTTTGAAGGAAAAATATCGGCAATGGGACGGTTTCGGGACATGGACCTAATTTTTGGGTTGGGTCTGTAATTTAAAACACTTACAGGGGCATTTTAGTCTTTTCACATAAAAAGTTAACAGATTTTGAAAAAAATGGACGGAAATGGCTATGGGTACTAACGGTGAAAATTTTGCAAATTTAGAGTACCCAAAATGCCAAAAAAAATTTATGGTACGCAGGTGAAAAAACGTCAAATTTAGAAGTAGTCAGGTGACATTTTCCCTTGATCTAATGAATTTTTTAGTTATGTTGAGGTAAAGTGAAATTTCCCTTTAACTTTTATTCACCTAAATCTAGATTTTAAATGATCATATGCCTTAAGTTGTGAACATTGTTTTAATTCCTTCGTGCCCCTTCATCAACTATTGTATAAAAGCGAACTCACTTTTATTTATTCAATTCAATTGTAAATTAGATTTAAGATACAGAAATGGATGCAAGAACATGTAATCGATCCACCACATATACATGTCCCATTATTACCTACCAACATGAATATTCCTGACGAACTGAGAATGAATAAAATTGATGCGCCTACATTGGATTTGTACTCGTCCTCGCCGAACCCATTTCGTTAGCCATTTGTCGAAGAAGAAACTTTTGAATCTTTCCGGTCAACGTCTTGGGAAGCTCTTCTAGGAACACCACCGTCTTGGGCACCATGAAATGCGGCAATCTGGATCTACAGTACTCTTTTATCTCCTTCTCCGTTGGCTCGAACCCTTCCTTGAGGCTCACGAAAGCACACGGCGACTCCCCCCAAAACTCGTCAGGCCTCGCCACCACCGCCGCCTCGTTCACCGCCGGGTGTGTGTACAGCACCGACTCCACCTCCACGCTGCTCAGATTCTCCCCGCCGCTGATGATCACGTCCTTGGAGCGGTCCTTGACCTCCAGGTACCCGTCAGGGTGCATCACCCCGACGTCACCTGTGAAGAGCCACCTGTCTCGCATGCACTTGGCCGTCCCCTCCGGGTCCTTGAAATACCCCAACATCACGCACCCTCCCCTCAGAACGATCTCCCCCTGCGTCGCCCCGTCGCGCTTCACGCTCGCCCCTGTCTCCGGGTCCACCACGTCCATCCCCGTGATTCCCGCCATCGGAACCCCTTGTCGGGCCTTCATCCTCGCCCTCTCCTCCGCCGGCAACCTGTTCCACTCCGGCTTCCACGCGCAGGACACCACCGGCCCCGCCGTCTCCGTCAGCCCGTACACGTGATCCACCACAAACCCCAGGGACTCCGCCCGGAACAGAACCGCCGCGGGCGGAGGGGACCCGCCGGTGATGATGTGGACGGGTTTGTTAAGCGGTCTGTTACTGTTGGACAGCATGTTGAGCACCACGGGGGCACCGCACATGTGCGTGACCCCGTGTCTCTCGATCAGGCCGTAGGCCGCGTCTGCGTCGAACTTCCTGACGCAGACGTTGACCCCACCAACGGCGGCCATCCCGTACGGGAAGCACCAGCCGTTGGCGTGGAATATGGGGAGGGTCCACAAGAACACCGGCTGCTTGGGGACGCTCCAATCAACGAGAGCATTAACGGCCATGGTGAACACACCCTGGTGGCAATGAACCACGCCCTTGGGAGAGGAGGTGGTGCCCGAGGTATAGTTAAGCACCATAGGATCCGACCCGCTCGCAGGCCGGAACCAATGAAACCCGGGATCGCCTCTCTCGACGAGCTCCTCGTAAGTCCACCGGAAACCAGGCGACGACGCGACGGCGTCGTCTTCAATGAGGACGAGGGCGGGGGGAGGGGCATCTTGGGGAAGAAGGTGGATGGCGTCGAGGACGAGAGAGGCGTAGGCGGGGTCGGCGAAGACGAGGCTGGACTCGGCGTGGAGGAGCTGGACGGAGACGGTGCGGGCGTCGAGGCGGAGGTTGACGTTGCTGAGGACGGCGCCGGAGAAGGGGACGGCGAACTGGAGCTCGAACATGGCGGGGGTGTTGGGGGACAACACCGAAACGACGTCGCCGCGGCCAATGCCAACCAAGGAGGAGAGGGAAGAGGCCAGCTGGAGGCATCGACGGCGGGTCTGGGACCACGTGTACGTCTTGGAGCCGTAGATCACGGAGGTGCAGTCGCCGTACACGGTGGCAGCTCGGTCAAGGAAGGCCACGGGGGTCTGAGGGGAGGAATTGGGTGCGCTCGGTTTCAGTTGCTCCATTTTCAGATATATAAACCTAGCTAGGTACGATGAAGTGGATTTGTCTAGGACAAGAAGAGGGTTAAATATATAATAAAACACAAATAGAGATGAAACTAAATTTCTTAATTATTTGAATAAAATAATATCAGTCAAGAAGTTAATTCACTTTTTTCTGTACAACCCATATTTCAATTGGGTATCATCAAACAACCATTTATCATAGTAACTTGAAAATATTGTGTACCTAATTAAAATAATTATTATAAATGTTGAAATTCCATGATGGAAGAACCGTTAAACATATTCTAGATTTCTTCCTCCCACCGCCCGGTTGACGGAATGGGCACTTCAAAAGTAACGTCAAATATTAGATTTTAGGGATAATTTCAGGTGGCTACACTTAGATTTTGCTGTTTTTCACCTGACTACACCTAGAATTTTTTTTTTCAGCTGACTACGCCTAAAATGTGCAAAATTTTAACTTTGCACTTTCCGTCAAATTCTGTTAGTTTTTACCGTTTTTTCATATGAAATGACTAAAATGCCCTTTAAGTTTAAAGAGTTATTATAATTGGACTGAAATGACTAAAATGCCCTCACCTATTCATTTAAATTTCAAACCAATGCCACTCCATCTCTCTTCAACCACCTTCGAACCCTAGCGCCACCGCCTCCGAGAAGCTCCTCTCCGTCGCCCACCTCCGCCACGTCGACCTCGTCAACACCCTCGCCGGGTGGAACCCGCTATAGGAGGCGATGTGCCGGCGGTGCCGTCGCCGCGAGAACCGCGGGTCCGTGTCGCATGACCTCCGGCCGAACCCGTAGTCGGCGATTTCCGACTGGGTCTCCCGGAACTGCCTCCCGATCGGCTTCTCCACCGGCAGCGCCGCCAATCCGACGCCGTTTCGGGCCCTCTTCAGCTTCTGGGTTTTTCTCCATTTCTGCAACTTCTTGCTTAGCACCGACGCGGCGGTCCAGAAGGTCCTGACGATGGAGGTGGAGGAGCACATAGAGTGCACCTGATCTGTACTCTATGTGCTCCTTCATCGCCTCCTCGACCCAGTCGGAAATCGCCGACTACGGGTTCGGCCGGAGGTCCTGCGACACAGACCCGCGGTTCTCGCGGCGACGGCACCGCCCGCACAGCGCCTCCTGTAGCGGGTTCCACCCGGCGAGGGTGTTGACGAGGTCGACGTGGCAGAGGTGGGCGACGGGGAGGAGCTTCTCGGAGGCGGTGGCGCTAGGGTTCGAAGGTGGTTGAAGAGAGATGGAGTGGCATTGGTTTGAAAATTAAATGAATAGGTGAGGGCATTTTAGTCATTTCAGTCCAATTATAATAACTCTTTAAACTTGAAGGACATTTTAGTCATTTCACATTGAAAAAAACGGTAAAAACTAACAGAATTGGACGGAAAGTGCAAAGTTTGCACATTCTAGGCGTAGTCAGCTGGAAAAAAAAATTATACGTGTAGTCGGGTGAAAAACAGCAAAATCTAAGTGTAACCACCTGGAATTATCCCTAGATTTTATGCATATTTAATTTTTTTCCCACCTAGGATACTATTGCTGATCCTCGATTCTTAGCCTAAGACGAGAGAATGAGCACTTAAACTGTTACGTTGAAACTCAGTTAGCAAATAAATTTACAGCTTAATTTAATAAGTAGTAGTAAGAGCAATAACCAAGTCGAATGTATAATAATAAGTTACTTGAGCTTGATTCATAAAATATTTATTTTGGGTATCTATAGTCGAGTTTGAGATGAACTATCACGAGTGGTTTTATTTGATATTTATTTGATTTATATAATTAAAGTCTAATTTTTAATAAATATTGATAGTGAAATCGAACAAACTAAAAAAGTTTATCAAATTTAAGTATGTATAAAATAAGAAAAACTTGAGTTTTATATTTTTTTCAAACTGAATTCAAGCTTAATTATATATCTGTATAAACTTAAGTTGATTTCCAGTCAAACAATCATTTTTCGAGTCAAGCTAAAAGAACAAATATGTATTTGATTCGGCTCATTTATACCCTTAAAGATAAATTTTACATACAGACATATTATATCATAATGTGTTCCCACAATAGTATTTCAAATATTACAAACATGAAACCTTAAGATCTTGAAAATAATGATTAAATGTTTAAGTCTACCAAATAAAAAATTATTACTAGTATACAATTTTCCCTTCAACAAAATGTCATAATTTACATAATTTTCCCTATATATGACATAATTTTGCAAAATATCATATGAGGTTGATTTTGTCTTAAGTGTTTACAGGTTGTTTATATATTCCCACACCATCTGTTAACTCTGACGTGTGTGCAATTGAAGTAGATCTGTTAATATATGGGCCAACGCCCATGTTGTGTTATCTTTTCTATTCCTTGTAACCCATCTTTCCTATTTCTTGTAACCTTAGTAGTATAAATATATGATCTTGTATATTGACTTAAGTATTGAATACAATCAATCCATTCTCAAACCTAATATGGTATCAGATGATTATTCGATCCTACTCTAAATCAATTCGCTTCCGCTCAGTTGATTTCATCAAACTCTCGAAATCAATTCTTTTTCCACTATCACCAAATTTTTTTTTCAATATGATCGATCTCATCAGGAACCCATATGATATGGGAAGTACTTGCAACTATTGCAAGAAATCGAGTCATTGGATTGCACATTGTCCATTGCGTCGAAAAATATACGGGCCTTATCCGTTTCATCATTCCAAATATGGTTCTTCGAATAAACGAGCTAGCTTTAGTTCCAACGTTGTTGCTGCTATCTCAAGTATTAGTGGACAAAATTCGTGTGCCCGTCTCATTCAAGAGATTTCCGCACTTCTCGACAATCTTACACCACACACAGTCAGTCAATCTGTCACGTCAGTTAACCCCGGTAAATCCCATATATCAAATCATTCAGGTATTTATCGCTCCTCAACTCTCTCAGGTAAGTCTGGTAAATCCGATCCTTGGTATTATGACTCTGCATGCTTCAATCACAAGAGCCCGAATTCTTTCTTATTTTCGAATACTAAACCTATCTCAAATTCTCCTACTATTCGTGCTGCTGATAACTCACCCATATTTGCTACTCATTCTGGTATTGTATCAACACCACATGTGTCGTTACCTGATACTTTGCTAGTCCCGAAATTGTCCCTTAATCTTGTCTCTGTGGGTCAGCTTTGTGATATGGGTCTTGATGTTAAGTTCTCTGGCTCTTCCTTGTCTGTCATTGTGCAGGATCCGAAAACGGGACAAATCTATGGAAAGGGGCGTAAGACAGCTCGTTTGTTTGAGCTTACATATCTGCAACTACCACCATCCACATCACATCAATGTGGTGTTGTTCTATCTGCTGATCGTTGGCACTCTCGTCTCGGGCATCCCTCTTCTCAACGGTTAAGTCATCTACTTACTCGTGGTCTTCTTGGGTCAGTCTCACCCACAAAAACCAGTGATTGTGTTTTGTGTCAACTCAGAAAACATCATAAACTTCCATTTTCTACAAACGAGTCACGTTCATCTGCACCTTTTGATTTAATTCACTCTAATTTGTGGGGTCCATCGCCTACTCGTTCAATGGGTGGTTCACGTTACTTTGTCATATTTATTGGCGATTATACTCGCTTTACCTGGATTTACTTGATGCATAATAAATCTGACCTAAATATCATTTATTCAAAATTCTGTAACATGATTCACACACAGTTTTCCAAAATGATCAAAAGCTTTCGTACTGATAATGGGAAAGAATTTAAAGAAATATCTTTTCTTGATTTACTTGCCTCTCATGAAACTATTATGCAAAGGTCTTGTCCAGGTACATCTGAACAAAATGCTTGTGCTGAACGCAAACACCGTCACATTCTTGACTCTGTTTGCACGTTGGTCATCTCTGCAGCTTGCCCTAAACAATTTTAGGGTGAAGCTGCCCTTATGTCTGTCTACACCATCAACAGAGTTCCCTCTCCTGTCATCGGAAATAAAAATCCTTATGAATGTCACTATGGTCGTCCTCCTAATTATGACCTTCTTCGCACTTTTGGGTGTGTCTGTTTCGTTCAGCTGCAGCCTCACGAACGAACTAAACTTGAGCCGTGTGGGCGTCTCTGTTGTTTAATTGGATACGGGATTACAATATTAAAAGTGTTATTTTAGTTTACAATATTACATTTGTTTTATATTTTCTATTATAGAAATATAATTAGCAGTTAAGACATATATATATTAAGAACTGTGTTATATGGAATCAGTGACAAACTCCTCTTAGTTTGGGAATTTTCGAATTGTTTACCATCGTTGGATCAATAGTCATCAACGGTTGCATCCATGTCATGCTGACTTGTATATTCATTATACAATTAAACCAAAAGGGTATATTTGTAAAGAAGCAACTAATACGATAAACTGTTTTGTATGGTTATTTGTGAATGCCTATAAAACCTCCTACTACCTTTCAACTTAGGCTTCTCTCTCTTCTCTATACGAATATCAAGAATAAAGAGTCAACATAAATTTCTGAAAGATAATTACACCCCAATTAGTCCCAAAATGCTATCAACGAACCGTAGTTTCAGTTTACGAAAGTGGGTTCACGAATTTGGGCACCTGCAGAGATGTTGCTGCATGTGTTTGGTGTTCCTGACGAACTGATCGATGAAGGTAAGAGTGACTCGTTTGCAAAAAAAAGGGATGATAAATCTACCGACAACTAGGCCCTTGCGATATTGTTTTGTAAGGCACTACTCAATATTTTAATATACATCAGTATCAGTTGTACATGTAATATGTGATAAATCAAGCCTCTTGTAATTTACAACGTATATTCTTGTCATGTCATCGTCATTAGTATGCCATCCTTTAAGATCATAATAGGAAATAAAACTCCATTACCAATACTTCTGCACACATCTGTACTATTTTGTTTTTAATTACAAAACTCACACAAATATTATGAAATTTGTGTTGTTATTATTCCAATTGTATCAATAAATCTAGTCAATATACTTATATTGTTTTTTAATACTTATGATCCAATTAATGAGGGCTGGAAAAAAATAAATGAAACACCTTTCAAAAACAAATTATTCACTCTAATTTTCATTTCTTTACTTAAATTGCATTCATTCTTACACAAAATTGGGCTATATATGTACCATATCAACTCTATGCACATACATCTCTGACACCATGAAACACAAAATCAAAGCCTCCATCTGATTTCACCACAACATATATATCTTCATGCTGCCGACTAATGGATATACCATAACACCACATCCCCATAACACTTCTCATTCTGCGAATTATGTTTCGTTGACTCCATCAACTGACAGTTAGACCCAAAATTCTTCATTTTACAGTTTCCTGCAATATCGACCCATACTTCAGTTAGTTATTTTTTACTTGGCCACGTCTGAATGATCACATTTACGAAACAGCCCCCAACCATACTATTAATAAATAATCTTTCAATTATAATTATGATATTCATTCATTGAAAATATAAAATCTCCGCAAATCATTTTGCACCTTCGATTATAATATCCAATGGCTGACAAGAAATTCGCAAATCATATATGAGTTTTCTATTGATTACACTCCTATATATATATATATAATAAAAATAATATTTTTAAAATGTAAATGTTTGCTTGAAAGATGAAACGAAAATGTTAATATTCATCTAAGAATATAAATAAGGATAAGATTTATATTTCTTTTTTGTTTTAGTAAATTATTATACATGAATTATATATTATTACGATCAAATTAATCGCTCGAATTCATGCTTAGTTAAATATTTGACCCGTGCTTGTTATAATCTAACTCAAGCAAATTTTGAGTTCATGGTTTGACTGTTTGATAAACGAGTCAAGCTCAAATCTAACCTATTAAGGTTTGTTACAATTGTAAATCGAGTCGCTTCATATTTATGTATATATCAGTGTTGTAAATAGAGGCCATGGCGCCAAAATCACCATTGCCGCCACGATATTTGAGTATTATGACGCTTGTGGTGGTTTCGACAGGCGTCGTGGCGGCCATGGCAGTGTGGCGGTGCCATAAAGTGCGCGTGGTTGTAGAAATCGGGCGGATCGGAAGGGCGTTTTCCAGCGGCTACGAGATTTCGAATCGGCTAACCCTTAGAATTAAAAGGAAGAAGACAAAGACGTGTCAATTTTAGGGTATATAAACTTGGGATGAACTAGAATACAAACTATTATTATAATACAAATGTTAACTGATATCCATCAGATTAGTTTCAATCAATGGTTTAGATCAATGACACAATTTAGTAAATGAAACAAATTAAAAAGGGTATTATGGTCTATATATATATAACCCGTTTGACTTTCAGAAACCCTACCCTATTTTGTCCGCCTCCTTCCTAAATCACCTTATTCCCAAATCACCTCCTTCCCAAATTGCCTCGATGTCAATCGCTGCTTCTTCCCCGTCGTCCCTCGCAACTTCTGCCTCGCCGTCCCCTTTCCAACACCGCTTTTCGTCATACCGCATCCCGATCTCGACGACGGTGATTCAATGGTGGCTTCTCGTCACACCGCATCCCAATCTCGACGACGGCGATTCAAATGGTGGCTTCTTGTCACACCGCATCATGATCGGGCATCACCTCGCGACGACGCCTACTCCGATCTATTAGGGACGATCCGAACGGTGCCAACCGAAGGTGGCGATTTCCAGATGAGGCAAGAATGACGGTGACGAGGTCTCAACTCGGTGAGGGAGCTCTCGGATCGGGGTTCCCGACAGAGGCTAGAGGCAATTGTAACGGTGGAAACCAGAGGTCGGGATCGGGCTATTATGAGGTTCGTCCATTTGTATATTGTGGGTATGATCTGATGTTTGGGTTTGTGCATTTTTTTATTTTATAGATTTGCTGATATTTGCTTATTGTTTTTAATCTTAATTTTAATTTTTGATAATTCTCGTGCTTTTATACTAAGTGAAATTGTGTATGATTAGTTGTTGATTCAAAGTTCAAATTATTGTTCGTTTATTGATGAAAGGTAATTGAGATGGAAATTGGTTCAATTTGTTCTCTTGTATCGATTAAAATGGAGTTTATCTGCAAATTAATGTGATTTGTTATTTGCTCTCCTATTGACAGATTAATGACGAATTGACCAAATGACACATGAGGAATTGAACAGATAGACCAATGACACATGACGAATTGAACAAATTGACCGAAATGAATAATGACACATGACGAATTGGACAAATTGACCAATGACACATGACGAATTGAATAATGACACATGACGAATTGAACAATGACACATGTTAAATGAATCTTGACGATGAAACTGAAATTGATCTCATGAAACTTGATTTTGTAATAAATTGATGAAAATAATTTGATTTCAGAAGGAAATTATGAACGATTTCATAAAAAAATATTATACAATTAATTAATTTATAAATAAGGAAGTATTATACAATTAAGTAATTTATAAATATGAAAATTAAATGTTTGTATAAAAATATCAATTTGCCCTTCTGATGGTGTTAATTGACTAAAATAAATATATAATTAATTCATAATTACGTTAGTATGTCATTGACGAGTCAGCATAAATCTCATCCAATGATTATAAGATCTAACGAATGAGATATGTTCTAACATGTGTATGTTATCACCTAATTTGTACTCTAGCCCAACCTTATAAACTTGGGCCTATTGTATAGAAATTGGGCCCTTAATGAATTAAGATAATGTTTTAATTTGGGCTAAATCCATTGCAAGACCTTTATCAAGCATTTTTTTACTATCTTTATTAAGCTTTTTTTAAACTTTGATCCCAATGCTTTATTTAATTTTTTTTTTTAAATATTAGTATTAGTCATTCATCTATGTTTTAAAAACAATTGACTAAATGCCATAAACTAGTGGACACCACCTCTTGGCACACTCTTCTATAAGCTACCACATGTGATAAACTTTTTCTTTACATGTGTCTTTCACACACCAATGTTGTGCTTAGTCATGTAGTCTTTTCCTCCCTATAAATAGAGGTCTTGTGATGAAGAGAAAGGATAATCCGGGAAATAATTCTCTTGCTCCTTCTCCCATGATTCTTCCATACTTGTCTTGTTTTATTTTATTAAAAGTTTGGTTTGGTTCCTTCAATTGCACTTTAACTCATCATTTACATATAAGTTTCACAACACGTTATCACCACGATATGAGTCCCAGAAGTGATTCATATATTTGTAGAGATGAGAATGATATGTGTATTGTTGATTGTGCTACTACACATACTATCCTAAAGGATAAGAAATATTTCTCATGCCTAACCTTGGTGGAGGCAAAAATGAACACAATTATGGGTTCAACAAATTTAGTAGAAGGCTTCGGAAGAGCTACTATAATATTGAGAAATGAAACAAAAATAAGCATTGACAATGCTTTGTATGCTAGTAGATCCAGAAGAAATCTATTCAGTTTTAAAGATATCCGCAGAAATGGATATCATGTTGAGACCACAAATGAAAATGGAACTAAATTTCTATGTATCACTTTTAGTGATTGTGGTGAAAAGAGGGTACTAGAAAAATTATCTGTTCTATCATCTGGGTTGTATTTTACAATAATAAGAACAGTTGAGGCCTACGCGATTTTGATCCAGAAGTTCAATAATCCGAATACATTTATGCTTTGGCATAATCCTCTTGGTCATCTAGGATCAACAATGATGCGTAGGATTGTTGAAAATTCATGTGGACATCCACTGAAAAACCAGAAGCTTTTTTAGTCCAATGAAATATTTTGTACCGCTTGTTCACAAGGAAAATTAGTGGTCCGGCCATCAAAAACCAAGGTTAGTGCCGAATCTCCATCGCTCCTGCAGAGAATTCAGGGAGATATATGTGGCCCTATTAATCCATCAAGTGGACCATTTCATTATAATATGGTTTTGATTGACGAATCCAGTAGATGGTCACATGTGTGCTTATTGCAAACTCGTAGTGTTGCATTTGCTAAATTGTTAGCACAAATTATTAAATTAAGGGCACATTTTCCTGATTATCCGATAAAATCTATTTGTCTTGATAATGCTGGTGAATTCACGTCTAAAACGTTTGATGATTATTGCATGTCATTGGGTATTGATATTGAGCATCATGTTCCACATGTGCATACCCAAAATGGTTTAGCAGAATCTTTTATTAAACGTATACAGATAATTGCACGTACATTATTGTTGCAATCACAATTATCAGTTTCTGCTTGGGGACATGCTGTATTACATGCTGCTTCTTTAATTCGTTTAAGACCTAGTGCGTATCACCAATATTCTCCTGTACAACTTGCATGTGGACATGAACCTTATATTTCTCATTTACGAATTTTTGGTTGTGTTGTACAAGTGCCTGTAGCACCCCCTTTACGCACAAAAATAGGACCCCAACGACGATTGGGTATTTATGTTGATTTTGACTCACCATCTATTATCAAGTATCTAGAGCCTTTGACATGTGATACATCATGTGACCTATTTACTGCAAGATTTGCAGATTGTCATTTTGATGAGACAACATTCCCACATTTGGGTGAAAAGAAACCGCCTCCTGAAGTTAGGCGTGAAATTGAATGTAAAGTAAATTCCATGTCTCATATGGATCCTCGTACGTCACAATGTGATAAAAAAGTACAAAGAATAATTCATTTGCAAAATGTTGCAAATCAAATGCCCGAAGCATTTGTTGATACATCAAAAATGACAAGGTCATATATACATGCTGCGAACACACCTGCGAGAATTAAAGTTGATGGTGATAATGCGAAAGCCGCAGTTGATTCCTCTTGTACACGCCAGAAGCGTGGGAGGCCATTGGGAGCAAAAGATAGCGTCCCTCGAAAACGAAAGAAACATATAGTTCTTGAAGAACTATCGGTTACAGAAGAACCACTGAATAGGTGTGTAGTTCTAGAAGAACTACCGGTTCCAGAAAAAAACATCGGATAGACATATAGTTCCAGCAGAACTATCGATTCTAGAAGAACCATCGATTCCCAAAGAATATGAAATTCCCGAAGAATTTCGAGAACAAAGAAGTGAGAATATACATATGAATTATTCCTACACAAAAGAATCTTGGGATCGAAAATCAATCATCATTGATGATATTTTTGCATTTGTAGTGGCAAATGAAGTAATGAATGATTTTAATTTTGAGCCACGAATTATTGATGAATGACGTGAGAGACACGATTGGCAAAAATAGGAAGAAGCAATTCAGGCAGAATTGACTTCATTGGCAAAACAAAAAAGTCTTTGGACCCATATCTCGAACACCAGAAGTTGTTCAACCAATTGGATATAAATGGGTATTCACAAAAAAAAAGAAATGAGAAAAACGAAATTGTTCGATATAAAGTCAGGCTTGTAGCCCAAGGTTTTTCTCAACGACCTGGGGTCAATTTTGATGAAACATATTCAACTGTGATGGATATGATTACATTCGGATACTTGATCAGTTTTACAGTCTCTTAAGGACTGGATATGTATTTGATGAACGTTGTCACTGCCTATTTATATGGTACGTTGGACACAGATATTTACATGAGACTCCCTAAAAGAGTTAAATTGCCTGAAGTGATTAAAAATAGTCCAAGAACTATGTATTCGATCAGATTACAAAAGGCATTGTATGGACTAAAACAATCTGGTAGGATGTGGTACGATCGTCTTAACGAATACCTTACCAAAGAAGGGTACACGAATAATGTTATATGCCCTTGTGTATTCATCAAGAAAACAAATATGAGATTTGTTATTGTAGCAGTGTATGTTGATGATATGAATTTAATTGGGACTTCTAAATAGATCCTAAACACTGCAGAATATCTCAAGAAAGAGTTTGAGATGAAAGATTTGGGGAAAACGAAATATTGTCTCAGCCTGCAGATCGAGCATATTTCGGATGGAATTTTAATCCATCAGTCTACATATATTGAGAAACTCCTGAAACGTTTCAATATGAAAAATGCACATCTATTTAGTACTCCAATGGTTGTTCGATCGCTTGATCCTAAAAAAAATCTATTTCTCCCAAAAGAGATAGATGAAAAGATACTTGATCCTGAAGTACCATATATAAATGTGATCGGGGCTTTATTATATTTGGCGCAATGTACAAGGCCTGATATATCATTTTCGGTAAATGTGCTTGCAAGATTCAGCTCAGAACCAACAAGACGACATTGGAACGGAATCAAGCACATATCACACTATTAGAGCGGGACGAAATTTTTGGTTTTATTGTATTCAAAATCCTCAAGTAATACTAACTTGATGGGATATGCAGATGCATGATACCTTTATGATCCCCATAAAGCACGCTCCCAAACTGGGTACGTATTTACTTGCAATGACACAGCAATATCCTGGCGCTCCACGAAGCAGACTTTGGTTGCAACATCCTCAAACCATTCAGAAATTCTAGCTCTACACGAAACTAGCCGTGAATGTATGTTATTGCGATCAGTCATTCAACATATACGTGAATCATGTGGAATCACGTCAATTACGAGCTCTCCTTCCATAATACATGAAGACAATGCAGCGTGTATAACCCAAATCAGAGGTGAGTACATTAAAGAAGATCGTATCAAACACATATCACCAAATTCTTCTACACTCATGAGCTCCAGAAGAGTAATGAGATTGATGTCAAGCAGATTCGCTCCAGTGAAAATCTTGCAGACTTGTTCACTAAAAGCTTGCCGACATCCACATTCGAGAAGTTAGTATGGCGAATTAGAATGCGCCGACTTAGCAAACAACCGAAATAACTTTGTCGGTCATCAGGGGGAGCAATGATTAAGGGGGGCAATGATCAGGGGGAGCAAGTATACGAAGATGCTCTGGACTTATGTGCGCTGCACTCTTTTTTCCTTATTCAGGTTTTGTCCCACTGGGTTTTCCTGAAAAGGTTTTTAACGAGGCAACATTAAGCACGTCCAACACCGCTTGCGTAATTGTTTGTAAGTGCTGGTGTCCAAGGGGGAGTGTCATAAACTAGTGGCCACCACCTATTGGCACACTATTCTATGAGCTACCACATGTGGCAAACTTTTTCGTTACATGTGTCTTTCACACACCAATGCTGTGCTTAGTCATGTAGTCTTTCCCTCCCTATAAATAAGGGTCTTGTGATGAAGAGAAAGGATAATTCGGGAAATAATTCTCTTGCTCATTCTCCCATCATTCTTCCATACTTGTCTTGTTTTATTTTATTAAAAGTTTTGTTTGGTTCCTTTAATTGCACTTTAACTCATCATTAACATATAATTTTCACAACACTAAAATTATTATTGACGTTTGAGGAGTTCATATTGTTAGATATATTATATATACTATTATACTATTATATTGTTTATTAGTATATGGGCTGAGACACATTATGTGTATTGTATCTTTACGTGTAAACACTAGTTCGTAAATTCTAGATCATCGAGCCTATATATAGAGGCATTTGTACCATATTGTAATCATGAATCATTTATCAATATAAACACTTTAAGAACAAGAAATCATTAAGAGAGCAAGATTGAAGATTGAATGAGTCTTCAAACCCATTTTGGGTTCTTGAATTTTTTTAATTTTATCTCCCCTTCTTAAATTTGGTTGTATATTGATAAATTTTAACTTCAATTTGAACACCATGATTGTGAATAGGCGTGTTTACGGGCGGGTGACCCATTTGAATATTTTTTTCAACCAACCAACCACAAGAGTGCGGATCGTAGAAGTAAAGAAGGGCAAACCCACGGGGACATGCGGGTGGGTCAGGTTAGGACCCGCACAAACCGCACAATTTCTGTCTTTTGTTAGGTCAACTCTTATTTTATCATTTTCAGTAAGTTCATATTAATAATATTTGTATTAAAACAGTTTAGTCAATTTTCTTGATACATATTCAGAAATCAAGTTCTGCAATAACAAGAGCTCTCAGTTTACCGTCAAGCACAGATAAATTAAAGTTGTTAAACATTAAAACCACAAAGACCCATACTTATATGTAAGTAGATATAGCAACAAGTGAGAATCAGAAAATAAATACCCATTACTGCCACAAATAAAGAAAAAAATGATTTATAGCTCCAACAAACCATTAAAAAACTCAAGACATGCATGACAGATTAGATAACAAGAAATTAAAAAATCACAAGTTCTGTCATTGATTCTCCATCCAAATCACATGAAAAATCTAAGAAAACATGTACCTAAAAAGTATATACAAATCTGAAAATCACAAACACAAAAGGTTAACATTAAATCAAATTTTAGAAGGTCAATGTAAAAATGAAAAAGTAAAATCTTTGAGAGGGAAGAGTTAAAGAGAGAAAGAAAAATTGCTTGTAGATCTGTAGGAGATATAAAGACGGAGAAAAGATGTATATACAATGAGAAGAAAAAACATATGCATCAAAGCCCATTACCAATATATAGTTTCTACTAGGCCATTCAGTATCGAAGACAAAGAGGTTCAGACACTAAATTCCTCAAAATTGAAGGCTTAATATACACGTGGATTAATGCAGACTACACATAAAACTTCTTCAGGTACCCAAAATATTACAATTAGTCCCCAAATCCCTAAAACCCCAACTACAATAGCAGTCCCCATGATTAAAATATTAATGTTTAGTTGTTTATTTCTTTTTTAATTGGATCAATTCTAATTTCAAGATATCCTTTTAAATAATAAACTTCACTTGAAGGAGATAAATATATAGGTGAGACACGCTAGAAATTATTATGGCTACAAAATTTTCTTTAACTTAGATAGTCATTTACGCATTAATTGAACAAATTTAATTTAGATTTAGATTTAATTCAAAATTAATTTTTAAAAACTTATGTTCATTAATTAATCTAATATATTTAAAAATAAAAATGTTAAGTTTATCATTAAATAATATTTATTTTATTATATTAAATAATTTAAATGAATTATATATTTTCAAATAGCTATTAGCTGATTTGTTTTTGCATTTACTTTCTATTTTTCTAACCCAATTTTTATTTGAGTAATTTTTCTTAATCCAATTAATTGATTTTTTGTATTCTTTCATTTTAATTTGCTTGCTATTTCCTCAATTAAGTCAATAATTTGGAAAACAAATCCAATTAACTCAATTAATTAATAAAATAAAATGATTTTATTTTAACTTAATTAATTAACAAATCAAATAGCATGTTTCAAAAAAAAAAACAAATCAAACACTCTATAACATTTATTTTTATCCAAATGAATAATATTTCCTTTTGGTAAATTAACTAATTTTAATATTAAAATATTAAAATGTGGTATTTATGTGACAAGTAAACATAGTTTTGAGGTCTTTGGGTTGGAATGAGATGGGATGGGGACTCAACATTCTACCCTTATTGAGTCATTATTTTAAGATTTTGGGGTCTTTGGGTTGGAGATGTCACTTGTTAAAACCGAAGCCCGCCCATGTATTTGCGGGCCTGACATTGAATAACCGCAACTCAATCCGCAAATCGAGGGTGGAACCCAATAGGGTTGCGGGCAATACGGTTAGACGGGCAGGCTGATTTGCGGGTAGTTTCTGAACACTACTACTTGTGGGCCAAAAGTAAAAAACTATGGATGACAGATCTTGTTTATGACTCAAGCTATAAAATATATGATTGATTATTACATGCATGTGTGTTTGAATTCAGTTTGCTTGAATCCTAAGTAGGCCACTTAGGGTTCATAAGTAACCCTTAATTGGTTTCGAGAGGTTGGATTAGGGGTAGAACTAGGTAGAATTTGAGAGATCAATCTCTTATAGTTTTTTCTTTATTTCGAAATTTTTTGTTATTAATGCGGTTGAGAATTGACTGTAATTTCCGAGAGGATTTGTTAATTCGAGAATAGGCTTATCCAATATCGAGAGGCGGATAACGTAAATACAACATAGACCAAACCAAAAGCATATTGAAATGGTTAATTAATTGTACTTGGATTGGCAAGAGTCGTCGGTCTAACACCCGTAGTTGCTAGTTTTATTGTTGAATTCTTGTTTACCATCGCTTAGTAATTGAGTTTGATCCTAATTTAAATTCATTATCGTTTCGATTATTGTTAAGGTTACAATTTCATTCACTCACACACAGACATTTGTGCATTTAAATACTTTTACAATTGAAACCCAAATTGCCTAAATAAAAACCCCATTTTTATCCTTATGAAATTTGACCAGAATATTATTTTGTATACTATAACTCGTTGATCGTGGTACTTGCGTGAGGCTTAAAGGCGTGTAGCGGCGGTGCACACGTCGTGGCAAATAAGAACTTGGTTGGTCAATTTCTCAGACATTTGTAATGACAAATTTAATTTCCTTTTTTGTGGCAAAGTTTAATAACGTTGATTGTTTTCCAAAAGGATTAAAATTTGAGAATATTTTTTCATGTCGTTGATAGCTTGATGCTAGTGGTGTCCATCAAGTCGGGTCTAAACCCACCCATCCCTTTTTGAATCCACCCGATTGAGGTGGCCTAGAGGCCCAGACCCGTGATCCGCCCGTTCTTTTCTGTACCCACACAATTGAGGTCGGACATGTAGGTCCAAACCCGTGACCCGCTCTTTTGTCAATTGTCGGGCCTCAATTCAAAGCCCAATCAAGTCGTCGGGTCATCGGGCTAACCTAAGACTCGTTGGACCTTGAAAAAAAGAGAGATGGGAGGCGAGGCAAGAGAGTTCAGTTTGTGAGACACACGAAGCACGCCGCAAAATTTATTGGGTTGAGACGACGAGTGAGAGGAGGTGAGGCAAGATTATGCTAACGTTTCATACTAAAAAGTGGAGAAGAGAAGAGTTGTTGAATCGTATTAAATGCGATGATATGAGAGGTACCTAGAGTAGGGAGTACCATATCGAAGGAAGCGGAGGGTTGAGATTTGTCAACTGAGTAAGATCAACGGTATAGAGATTGTCATGTCACGCATTGACTTCAACTCTCCTACATATCCCATATCGAAAAGGGATGAAATTTGTTGAGAGTTTATAAACTCTTCTTCTTCTTCTTCAGTTATGGATAATTGAGATTGGCCCGATTGCTTGGGCATTTTGATTCTCTTGTATGGGTTTGGGCTATTTGGTTAATATATGTATGACCCTTTTATAAGGGGACTCGGGTCGGCGGGTGGCTCGTTGGTTTCATATTTTTCATCGTAGGCCCTACCTGATACACAGTCGGGTCCTCACTTTCCCACCTAATCACACAGATGCTTTTTGCAGGTCTCGGGCCACGACCATCGGCTAAATCGGGCCATCGAGTACGAATGGACACCAAAAATTACATGGTCTTTTGTATGTATGTACAGAAATAATCTGAACTGTTGGTCCAGTCACCAAACCAGGGGCTTTCGATTGATTTTCGTTTGGTTTTCTAAATACTGATGATCTAATAGTCTGATTCTCGGTTAAGAAATCCAAGAACTGTCAGTTTACCACAAAATTTGAGTCATA
Organism: Geranium rotundifolium; assembly: GCA_963920655.1. Taxonomy (NCBI): domain Eukaryota; kingdom Viridiplantae; phylum Streptophyta; class Magnoliopsida; order Geraniales; family Geraniaceae; genus Geranium; species Geranium rotundifolium. The sequence goes on along the minus strand of OY987316.1, from coordinate 27,968,085 downwards.
CATTCGTCGATGTTAACCGAACAAAATGTTGCATTTCTAAATTTAGTGGTGAGGCAGGAGCGTTGCCATGTTAACCGAACCAAATGTTGCATTTCTAAATTTAGTGGTGAGGCAGGAGCGTTGCCACTAAGCTACGTGCCTCTTTGCTTCTCCACCTAATTTATTTACTATATATTTTAACTTTTTAGACCATATTAGCAGCACGTCTCTTCGCTTCTCCAACTCAGTTGTGCACCCGTTTCTTCTCCATCTTCGTTTCAAAGTCTCACATCGCCCACACATCAAATTTTCCCCCTCCATTCCTCTATTTATAGAATTGATTTATTTGAAAATCATTTAAAATGTGTACTTGCTTATTTAGCTGAGAACATTTATAATCCTTTTAAATTTTAATAGAGCTTTTTTTGGCCCATTATTATTTATTAGTTATAAATATTTTAGGGAGAATAATGTTTTTCATTTCAGTTTAAACTTTTAGTTAAATAGCGGTTGTCAGTTTAACCGGATAAACCAAACTAGATCTAGTGGTTGAAAAATGACCGAACTGCTTGAAGATCCGGTTCGGTATCGGTCATGAATTTTTCATAACCAAAGGTGTTAGATTTGGTTTCATAGGGTCAGTTTTGAGAACCGAACCATAAACACCCTTAGTCTTTTAGTCATTTAAAAAATATTAACAAAAGGATAAAAACTAAATCGAAACAATTTTTTTGAATCGAGTGTAATTAATCGTAGAACATGTTATACTAAGTTCAGTAATAAAATATAATTATTCCTAATTATTATTATGGGGTAATTGGGGCATATTACATTATAGATGGACCACTTTCAAATAAATACATTTGGAACTCATTGTTGTATGTACCCTATTGTTTAGGGTTTCGCTTAAGGCGACGTCTCGCCACACTGTCTGCGAGGTTCTGCGAGGTAGGAATCCGACAGAGATTTCGGGTGCTGCGGCGTCTCTAGTTGGTGGTGAGGTAAGCGGGGTATGGAGAAGGAAGGGCGAGTGAGTTCGGGTATGGAGGAGAGTTGGAGATTGAGGTCGGGTGGGAGGTTAGAGGGTCAAGGGAGGACGACGACGGTGGAAGTTCTGGGTAGGCATGAGGGACTGGCGAAGGCGAGGGGCTTCGGAGCTGGGAAGTAGGGCAGAGGCGGGGACGTGGGCGAGGCTGGGGTTGCGGGGGCGAAGGACGACGAAAGGTTTGTTTTTGGGGCTGGGTTGAGATGGAAAGGAGGTTGGGGTCGGGCAGAGATGGGTGGAGCCGTGGGCTAGGGACAGGGCAGAACAGAGAAGGCCGGGGGCTATGGGAGGTGGCTCGGGGACGTGGGAGGGGCAGAGAAGGTTCAGGGCTGTGGGAGGAGGCTCGGGACTGAATGATTAGGCGCGGGGAGGCCGAGGGAAGGTTGGGGTCGTGGAAGAAGGTCGGCCAGAGGAGGGGTGGGGACTTGAGATCCGGGAACTGGGAACCGGCAATTTTGATTGGTTGGTAGGCCGGTACTGGGAGGGAACCAGAGTTATCTGGCGCCGGTGGGCAAACTCATGCAAGCACACCGAACTAGGGGGACTCGACTTGCTCAAGATTCAATATGACACTTGGGTGCCCTATTGGGTTCGGTACTAGAATCCGGTTAAATCCAATGAGCGAGGAGGATTGGAACTTCGCGACGCTCATATTGATCACAGGACTGATCGAAGAAGCTAGTTTAAGGCGCTCTGCAGCAAGATCACGAGTTTTCTCTATTTGTATGAGTTGGAGATCGAGGCTCTGCATGAAGCTAACTGGTTTGAGTCGATTGGACTCTGGGGTTATCATGGATGCATGCGTAAAGTATTATGAAGCAAGATCACGGGGTTCCTCCATGCGCGCGCATGAGTTGGAGGCCGTGGCTTTACGTGATGTTGAACGGGTCGAGGTGAACACACATAGAGGAATCATTAACGAATGGTGTTGCTTCCTATCCACATGTTCTGCTCGTAATCAAATGACTCACAAATTGGTCATGTTTGCTTTAACTAATAGTAGCTGGAATTATAGTGAGGGGTCTATCCCACCATCTATAGTTTCAGCTGTCCGGCTTTACGCCGGTTTAGTTGTTATATAATTAATAAAATTCTTTTTACCTTAAAAAAAATTAAATACATTGGAAAAATTTTTTGGCACTACAGTACCTTAGATATTAAGGAAGTCAGCACCATAGCAGAAATAGATGGGAAGAGTTGACTCTCATATCACATGAGTTGGACATGTAAGGTAATATTTTTGAGAAATAATTCCACATGACTACACTTGGATATGTCACATTATCATATGACTACACCTAGAATTTTTCGTGTCAGGGTGAATACTTAAGAATTTCATTTTTCTCACGGTTACTCATTCCGTACATTTCTGTTAGTTTTTAACATTTTTAACGTGTGAAAAGACTAAAATACCCTTCAGAGATAAATAATTGTTTTTAAGTCGAATGAAAATACTTAGTCGGCCGAGGCCTCGCCGGAAGTGGCGACGGAAGAGGAGGGGATGGTGGTGGAGGCGGCGGCGGGGAAGGGATGGTGGTGGAGGAGATGGAGGTGGTGGTGGTGGTGGTTGAGGAGATAGAGGAAGTGGCGACGGAGGGGGAGGAGGTGGTGGAGGAGGAGGAGATGGAGGTGGTGGTGATGGAGGAGGTGGAGGAGATGGAGGGTGGCGATAGAGGGTGGAGAGATGATGGTGGTGGAGGGAGAAGGGAGGGAATGGTGGAGAGAGAGAGAGAGAGAGAGAGAGAGTATTTTTTTTTTTGAAAATAAATGAATAGTAAATGGTATTTTTGTCTTTTCATTCAACTTAAAAACAATTATTTACCTCTGAAGGTTATCTTAGTATTTTCACACGTTAAAAATGTTAAAAATTAAAGGAAATGGACGGAATAAATAATAGTGACATAAATGAAATTCTTAGGTATTTATCCTGACACGAAAATTTTTAGGTGTAGTCATGGGATAATGTGACATACTCACCTGTAGTCATCTGGAATTTTCCTTATTTTTGATGTGCCTAAATCCAGTATCAGTCATCAACATTGGAAAATTTTTGAGATATGGAAAATAGAGAAACCAAATGGAGCATACATGTCAGATGCTTAATATAATAGTCAGGGGTTGAATATCATGAATTAGTTGAAGGGGTAGCAAGCAAATTTTACACTAAAAATAAAATTTCATTGGCTATATTTATGTCTCGAATTTGTAATATTTGAAATATTATTGTGTCAACATATTATGAAATGTAGTAATGTAATTGTATGCAAAATTTAACTTGAAGAGTGTAAACTTGAATTTGAAATTTTTATCTGGTTAACCGATTTCAGTTTGAAGCTTGAATTCTAATATATATATTAAACGAGACGGTTTCGAGATTTAATTTTAAACTCAATTATAAGTTTAAACTAAATAATTTACGAATTTAGCTCAAACAACTTATCATGCATTCAGTTTCTTCTTTGATCCTGTTACAATTAATTAAAATAGTTAGTTCTAAATTTAATTTTGTATCGTAAATGAAAAAAAATAGTGTTAAAATATATCTATAAAATATCAATAAGAAAATAAAGGGGAAATTGCATAATATTACGGTAAACTTTACATATTTTTTATAAAACCACAGTTAACTAATTTTTTTTGCATAAAATCACAATCAATTTTATTTTCAGAGCGCACCGTTATATCTTCATTAGTTTTATTTTTTAAATAATTATGAAATAACTAAAATGCTCCTGCAAATTATTCAATTTTTTAAAGTAAGTTCGTTGGGCTCTTCTCTCTCTTTCTCCGATCAACTTCTTGCCGAAGGACACTGTTTCCTTAGCTCCTATGGGAGTTTTGAACCTACGCACCCACATATGTACAGCATGCATATATTTTTTCAGTGATACGGTGTATATGCATATACTTTGTCAACGTTAATTCATAGTAAGTATTTAAATGAAAGTAAATTTTTCTTTAATATTGAATTATTTAGAGAAGAAAATATTGTTATAAGGTTTCGGCGAGAAGTTGGTCAGACAAAGAGATTAAAGAAAGAGAGAGAAGAGGCCAAACTAAATGACACACATGTAGAATTTTGAAGAATTTGAACATGTCTTTTAGTCAATTTATAAAAAAAATGGTAATCTAACAATGTCCGAAAATAAAGTTAACATATAGTTTTATGAGAAAAAAGATAACAATAAATATCAGTTATGGAAAGTTTTTTGTGAACGTTGATTGTGTATTTCTCATTTAGGAAATATATTACAATAGTAACTTCCTATAATACAAAACGTCAAGTAATAATGGAAATAATGAAATTTGTATACAATGAAACGGAAATAATAACTGTGGGGCAAATATATCTCAATTATATCTGACATCCATTTGCAGTCGGAGCAGGAGGAGGCTGAATGTTTCGACTGAAGCAAAATTATTTAAAGATAGCAATCTAGTGAATATATCTTCAAACTGAAAGGCGGTAGTACACGAGACACACGAACTTAACCTTTTTTGATGAGCGGAATTGAGAAAATAAATTGAGAATGGTGAGAAATATAAAAAGAGATAGGAGTCAAGTGGGTGACAAAGAATAAAAAGAGAAATGATAATAAATAGTTAGAGAGAGATGATATAAAATATGATATGAAGAATGATCGAATGCGAGATTAAAGGGAGGGTACGAGAACTACGTCTCATAAAAACGGTGCAAAAATGGTTTTAAGATATACCGTTAAACTTTTACGCAATTACGTCGGTGCGAAATAATTCAAGCAATTACGACGGTGCAAAACAAGCAACTGCGTCATATAATGACGGTGCAATATTATATTGAGAACAAAAAGATGACTAAACAAAAAAAGTAAGAAAGAAAATTGTAAAAGTGTGATTGGAGAGAGATTGAGTTTTTTCTAAGAATATGAGAAAGAATGTTGAGAAGATTTGATTTAATAAGGTAAGAGAAGAAAAAGGAATTAAATAAATGTTTGAGAAAATAAAAAAAAAGAGTTTATGAAAGGGGGAAAACTGAAATAAAAGGACATTAATAGGTAGAAGAAGAGAAGATTAGGTGATATACGATAATAAGAATAATAATTTAAAAAAGAGAGAGAAATGAAGTTTAAGAAACAATGAGAGACTACGAGAAAGGAGAGTTGAACAAAATGATATGTTGTGATAGAGAATAAATCAAAACATGAATACGATGAAGATGATGTAAGATAAATGGATTGAGGGAGTAAGTTGGTGGGCCGGAGGAATGCTTGCTTGGCTTGATCAGCAAATCTTGTTTGACTTCATTCAAGTCAAGCACTCACACCCACCTCCTCCCTTTTTCTAGGCCCGATTGGGTCCTCCTTTCGGTTTGGTGTGAGGAATGAGCATTTTTTGTAATTTCCTTTTTTACTCTATAAATACCTCTCTTCTTTGTTCATTTGTTAAAAAAGTGCACTCGATATATACAAGTTCAGAAGGAAACAAAAACATTTCTCTAAACTCACTCCATTTCTAAATATCTTTTGGTCTGTGCAGTTGTGTTCGATCGTCCGATCAGACTGCACTTCGTGTCGTTGTTCGTCCGATCGTTCGTCATTTCGTATGAGCACTCGGTTCTTAAAACTGTTTGTACCGATGTTCCATCTTCTGCCGTTCGAGTGGGCATTCTGCAGAAGTTGCTGTGAAAATCTCAGGAGCAGCCGGATTAGATCACCACCACGGTCTACCCAAACTATTTGCTTTTAGGTCAGTGGCATCCCTGCCACGACACAGCTTCGGTTCCATCTTCTAATTTTCAGCATGCTCAATTTCGGTCCAGTCAGCGGTCCAACCAGTGATCCGGTCCAATTCAATTTGCGGTTCAGCAATCGGTTCTATTTTGGTTTAAATAGTTGAGCTAGCGTTACAACCTCACTGTCCAGTGGATCGGGTTCTTGTTATGTAAATGAAAACCGGGTATATTTATTCTTACAATCTAAAAGCAAATATTATACTCGGTATCTATGGTTGTGCATGCTTCCTTAAACTTAAACTCCCTACTTGCTAAGTTAGAATCGTTAGATGGGAATAATTTTCGTAGATGGTCCTAAATGATGCTGATGTGTTTCGAACAATTGGAAATTGACTATGTTTTACTGCATGCTCCCCCTGCTCCTGTAGTTTATATTGGTCAACAACTTAATGATAATCCCCCAATTGCTCAAATAATGAGGAATAATCAAATAGACATCATTAAGTACGAGAAGAACAATAAAACAGCTAGATTCCATATGTTAAGTCATATGACACTCCCGTTATATAACTTATTTATGGTACACAAATTGGCCAAAACGATTTAGGAGTTGTTGGAGGAGAAGTACGGTGGCGACGACCATAGAAAGAAGACATACGTCGTCGGAGAGTGGATGATGTTTACAATGGTGGACAACAAACCAATAATGGAACAAGTTCATAAATTTGAGAACGTATCTACTGACATTAGGAAAGAAGACATGATGATATGCGATGTCTTTCTCGCAAATGCTCTGGTAGAGAAGTTCCCGTCGTCCTGGGTCGACTACCGGAACCAAGTCAAGCACATGAGAAATCTCTTCACGCTTCGTGAACTTATCAGCGACATGAGAACCGAGGAAGCAAACCGACTGAAGATCAAGTTGAGATCCTCTTTTACTCACAATGTTAAAGCTAACATTGTGGAGTCAGGTGGTCCGTCTAATAAGGCAAAGGGATTGCCCAAGACTATGTGCATAAAGGACCTGTCAACAAGAAAAAGAATCACAACAAAACTGGCATATCATCGGGTTCAATCAAGAAACCGAGGAATATGCAATGTTATGTATGTGGGAAGCCTGGACATATGGTGCATCGATGTACTGAACACCGTGACAACCAAGGAGGTCACGCTCGCCTGAGAGGTTTCCCTCTTTCTGCTCCCCCTCAAGCAAATGTTGTTGAGGATGACGACGTCTTCGCTGCTGTAGTCGTCGAAGCTAACATGGGGGCGAGTTCTAGTGACTGGGTGTTGGACTCAGCTGCAGAAAGATACTTATGCATGCATAAGGAGCTATTTAACAATTTCGTGGAAGCTGCATCGGGTGAAGTCGTCTACATGGGGAGCAGTCCTCTCAACTTGTCCTATTCTAAACAAAGTGCCTCATAAGAATATTGATAAGACCCCTTACGAGATGTGGAAGGTTTATGCTTATAACCTGAGTTTTTTAAGGGTGTGGGGGTGTTTGGCTAAGGTGGGCCTAAATGACCCCAAGAGAACTAATATTGGACCTAAAACCTATGACTGCATGTTCATAGGTTATGCTCAAAAAAGTTCTGCCTATAGATTCATGTCCCTACATGATAAATCTAAATCTGAAGCTAGAGACGCTGTATTCTTTGAGCATATTTTTCCGCTAAAGAGGACTAATGAGGAAGCTCCTGATTTTCCTTTGTTTTCGAAGATTAGTCCATTGGTTGGTGAAAGTTCTACTTCTGAACTTCTTGGTGAGGAACCGAGAAGAAGTAAGAGACAAAAGATAGAGAAATTCTTTGGTGACGACTTTATCACATCTTTCTTCGCGGAAGTATCCTGTGTGGACATGGTAAGTGACGAACTCGTCTCGACATATCTGATAGAAGATGATCCTAAAAGGTACGATGAGACAGTGAGATCAGTCGACGCTGTTTTTTGGAAAGAGACTATCAAGAATGAACTAGACTCTATTGTGTCTAATCAAACATGGGTACTATCTGATTTACCTAAGGGTTGCAAACCCATTAGCAGTAAATGGATATTCAAGAGAAAACTCAGACCTGATGGTACAATAGAGAGGTTCAAAGCGAGACTCGTGGTGAAGGAATTCCATGGATTCCAAAGATTAAATAACATGCTGCGGACAATGATTTAACCATGGAATTCTAAAACAAGATCTTATGTGATAAAATATTTCAGCATATAATATGAATAAACAAATCAGAAAATTACCTTTGTGAATCAATCAAACACAAAATTATGTATTCTCTAAATAGTCCACACAATCACAACACCTAAACCAAGGATTCTATACACAAATTTACTAGTTTTGAGTGTAGAAGAATAACAAAATCCTAGCTATGGTGAAGAGATGGAAGGTCGGCTAGGAGAGAGAGAGAGAGGTTGCCGAAAAAGAGAGTGAATTAGGGTTAGGATTGAGTGAAAAAAATCTGATTTTATTATCTTTATTTTTTTCACAAAATTAAACCCATTAAAATCTCTTAATTAAACCTAAGCCCAATCTCAATAATATTAAGAATGGGCTTGAAGCCCAATTAGCTAAAGTATAATTAAATCCATTTAATTTGGGTTCTAATTAAATGGTTTAGCTAAGCCGGTCCAATCCCTTTAATTTGATTTTCTCAACCGTCTGTTTATAAACCTAGGCCAGAAATCAACCGGTTCGTTTTCAATTAGGCTAAATTGAAAAGCGGATTCTCCCAATTTTCATCCAAGTCTGTTTTGTTATATACCATGCTTAAAGTGTGTGGCCCTCTATGCTCACGACCTGTTGGCAGACTGGTAAAATTACTATTTTACCCTTTCCATCATAAGTGGCCTCTAGCAAGACATTATGATTACCCAACGTTCGTGATTATCGATGATTCGACTTAACCTCTTATCGTACATGTCACTATCATTTTATCATACCAATATCCAGATTGATCAAAAGGCATAGAACCGTCATCCTAATTTATCAATCAATGTTTTTTGATATCTGAGATGACTGAAAACTGATATCAAAGTATCTCATGCATGTCCATGCTATTTCTTCAGTCATACTCATCAAGTGGCCTAAACGGATATCTTTCTCATACCGGAGTATGGATGATAAATCCCTCAGTCGTCTTTCGAGTTCACTCATGTAATTCATAACCAAGCCAATCAGAGCCCTTATGGCTACCCTTTCACATGTAACGTTAGACTAGGTCAAACTTAGAGATTCATTATATAGTGATCACAAAGACTCCTTGGTCTTAGGATATAATGACAAGCTACGATCTGTGAGTATGCTCATGACAGTATCTATGTTGCATACTCACCATCGGGTTGTCCAATACCATCTCTCTGATGATATCTATTATCTAACTTCGGCCTAAACTGGCCATGATCAGTAGAGCGTGATCATAAAGAGTTAGCCTCATACTGGCCGCTTCAAATGAAGCTTAACTGACCATGGACACATTAAATGCAATTTTTTCTGATATGCAGTTCTACTATTAGTGATGACACACAAATGATACAAATCAAATTACATCTAATATATTACTACAACACATTAGTAATATGATGCTGATTTATTTATTCGTAAAGATGATAAAATATTATTACTGTAGACAACTTTTATATTGGACTAGAGCACGACTCTAACACGTGGTACGAGGCTTCACTCAAAAGAAGGATGTGGATTACTTCAACACTTATTCTCCAGTCACCAAGTTTTCTACAATACGATCATTGATCGTGCTAGCAGTCATTCATGATTTGGTTATACATCAGATGGATGTTAAAACCGCTTTTTTAATGGAGATCTCAAGGAGGAGATCTATATGTCTCAACCTAAAGGGTTTGTGATCAAAGGTCAGGAGAATAAGGTATGTCAGCTGAAGAAATCGTTATATGGATTGAAGCAAGCACCAAAACAGTGGTATGAGAAATTTGACATCACATTGGCAAGTGATGGCTACATCACCAACAACTCTGACTCATGTGTCTATTCCAAGATAGTAGGATCAGATTGTGTGGCGATTTGCCTTTATGTTGATGACATGTTAATTCTTGGTAGTAAAGTTGTTATTATTAGCAAAACCAAAGAATATCTATCATCAAAGTTTGAGATGAAAGACTTGGGAGAAGTAGATGTTATTTTAGGAGTTAAGATAATTAAAGCTCCTAAAGGCATTTCTTTAAGTCAATCTCACTATGTGGAGAAGGCGTTGAAGATATTCGACTGTTTTGATGTGGTGCATGCTCGAACTCCATATGATCCAAGTATATCTCTCATGAAGAATCAGGGTGAAAGTGTTTCACAATTAGAGTATGCTAGGATTATAGGGAGTGTGATGTTCCTCATGAACTGTACTCGACCTGACATAGCTTACGCATTGAGCATGCTTAGTCGGTACACGCATAACCCTAATGATGAGCACTGGAGAGAACTTCATCGGTTGCTGAAGTACTTGAAAGGCACAATTGATTGGTCCCTACATTATAGCAAGTTTCTTGCCGTCCTGGAAGGATTTTGTGATGCTAATTGGGTGTCAAGTACTGATGAAGTTAGCTCAACCAGTGGTTATGTGTTCACCTTAGGTGGAGGTGCTATCTCGTGGAAGTCTTCGAAACAGACTTGTATAGCCCGATCCGCTATAGAATCTGAGTTCATTTCCCTTAAGTTGGCTGGGCAGGAAGCAGATTGGTTGAGGAACCTGCTGGCAGATGTGCCGGTTTGGGGAAGACAGGTTGTGCCTGTTTCCTTGCACTGTGATTCACAAGCAGTCATATGCGTAGCCAAGAATAATGTCTATAATAGTAAGAAAAGACATATTCGCATTATGCACGGTGTGGTTAGGCAACCCCTGAGTAGTGGAGTGATTTCTTTGGAATTTGTGAGATCTGAAATAAATTTGGCTAACCCTTTTACAATTACAAAGGGATTATTAAGGAAGGTTGTCGTTGATACGTCAAGAGAGATAGGGCTTAAACCCTTACATCAAGATAGTATGGTTGATTATGAGTGAACAAAACTATACGAGTCTTGATTTTCATCTATATGGCATATATTTGAGATTCCATAGCCAATGTTTGTGGTGGTGCTATTGAGGTACACTTGATGGATATTATCAGTTGATGTAAGGTTGGATTGTGTGTTCTTAATAGCTCAAAACTTTGTGTTAGGTGCTTATGAGACACACCTGGAGAGTTACCTACTGGGTGTGATAGTATGGCCGCTATCTATGAAAGAAAAATGAAAGTCTTTCTAGAGCACTCATTAGAACCGAAGCGTACGCATGCCGTAAAAGCGTGTAATTAATATCGCGGAACTAAGGTATATTCTGAAGGTTTGATATGTGTTGTGGGGGTATATCAACCAAAGTCGAACAAGTTCAAGATTTAATTCAATTGTTCAAAATAAGTTGTTACCTCATTTCACCATGTATCAATTCAAATCGAAAGACATTGATGCTTAAGTATCGCTACCTTCCTTTCTCAGGAACTCTCTTTGTTTTTCTTTCCCAATAAGGTCTTGCTTTTCTCTCTCAACCCATTTGTGGGGATTGTTAGATAAATGGGCTGAGGGAGTAAGTTGGTGGGGCGGAGTAGTGGTTGCTTGCCTTGGTCAACAAGTCTTGTTTGACTTCATCCAAGTCAAGCACTCACACCCACCTCCTCCCTTTTCGTGGGCCCGGTTAGGTCCTCCTCCCGATTTGGTGGAGGAATGAGCATTTTTTTAATTTCCTTTTTCACTTTATAACTACATCTCTTTTTTGTTCATTTGTTAAAAAAAGTGCACTCGATATATACAAGTTCAGAAGGAAAAAAAATTGTTCTAAACTCACTCCATTTCTAAATATCTTTTGAGTCCGTGCACTTGTGTTCGATCGTCCAATTAGACTGCACTTCGTGTCGTTGTTCGTCTGATTATTCGTCATTTCGTACGAATACTCGGTTCTTGAGACTGCTTGTACCAACGTTCCATCTTCTGCCGTTCGAGTGGGCGCTCTGCAGAAGTTGTTGTGAAAACCTTGGGAGCAACCGGATTAGATCACCACCGCGGTCTACCCAGAATATTTGCTTTCAGGTCAGTGGCATCTCTACCATGACACAACTTCGATTCCATCTTCTAATTTCCAGCAAGCTCAATTCACGTCCAGTCAGCGGTCTAACCAGTAATCCGGTCCAGTTTAATTTGTTGTTCAGCAATCGGTTCAATTTTGGTTTAAACAGTTGAGCTAGCATTACAACCTCACTGTCCAGTGGATCGGGTTCTTGTTCTGTAAACGACAACCGGGTATATTTATTTTCACAATCTAAAATCAAATATTATACTCGGTATCTATGGATGTGCATGCTTCCCCGAACTTGAACTCCCTACTTGCTAAGTTAGAATCGTTAGATGGGAATAATTTCCGTATATCCTCCTCAATGATGTTGATGTGTTTCGAACAATTTCAAATCGACTATGTTTTACTGCATGCTCCCCCTGCTCTTATAGTTTATGTTGTTCAATACTTAATGATGCTCTCCCAATTGCTGAAATAATGACGAATAATCAAATAGACATCATTAAGTACGAGAAAGACACTAAAATAGAGTGTAAGAAAATGGACGAAGCTGAAATAAAATGACATTAATAAATAGAAGAATATGAGGTTAGGTGATATATGATAATAAGAATAATAATTTAAAAAAGAGAGAAATGAAGTTTAAGAAACAATGAGAGACTATGAGAAAAGAGAGTTGGACATAATGATATGTTGTGGTGGAGAATAAATCAAAACAGAAATATGACGAAAATGATTGGCAAGAACTTTAAAACAACGACGATGGAGAATAAGACAAAAAAACTATGAAAAGAAAAGAAATAGCTCTCAAAAGCTTTGAAGAATGGATAAGACGCAAACGGATCGATAAAGAAAACGATTGTATATGACTGTCAGATATATTATATTAATTATTAACATATGGGCTGAGGCCCACTACACTTTATATTTCTACTGAAACCCTAACCGTCATAACTCATATAAACCCTAACTTATCAAACCTATATATAGAGGCATTTGTATTCTATTGTAATCATCAAATATTCAATCAATAAACACTTTCATGGTATCATAGGTTTAGGTTAGATTTTGGTCACAACTTTTTCGTTGCGTATGGCTTTACGCACTCGTTAATCATGATTTAACGGGTGGGCGAGGCAATTCTTTTTTTTTTCTTCAATTTAATGTTGCCTCCATGGCCAACTTCGAGGCATTGTGCCTGTTTATCACTCTCTTTTGTTCTTTCTTCTCTTCTGTCTTATTTTCCATTATTATTTGCACTCCGCCCTTTTTGAACATTCAACACCACGTATCTTTATCTCTATTTCTATTTCTTATTCTCAAATTAATTTTTCTTTCATCTATTAATTAATGTCTTCTTGTTTTCTTTCCGTATCTTCCCATCTCTTTTAACTCTTTTTTTCCTTTTCTTTAAATCTTTATTTCTATATTATTCTCTTACATTATTAAATTAAATTTCTTAAATATTCTCTATTATTCTACTCTACTCTTCCAAAAAAAACTTATTTTCTTACTATAATATTGCACCGTCGTAGTTGTTTGAAATTATTTCGCACCGACGTAGTTGCTTGTTTTGCACCGTCCTTATGAGACGTAGTTGTCGCACCATCATTATATGATGTAGTTGGTTCTTTTGCACTGCCCTTATGCGCCGTCGTTGCCGCACCGTCATATAGGACGTAGTTGCTTTTCCTTCTTATTTATTCTTATTTCTCTCTATCAATCTCTCTTAGTCCCTTTCTTTCACACTCTCTCTCTCTTATAGTTTACTCAATCTCTCACTCTCTTCTAATTATCTCTCTTTACTTCCCGTCTCCTTATATTCCTTACCTCCCTCAGTTTCTTTTTTCAATCTCGATTAATACTATAGTTCAAGTTATTGCAGATCAAGTTCATCTCTTAAGTTTTCAGATTTATTCATGAAAGGCTTCCTGACTGATCTCTTTGAAGATTTTTGCTCCAGTCAAAGCATTCGACCTCCTCCTGCTTCGACTGCGGGGGAGTGTTAGAAATATATTATATTAATTATTAATATATGGGCTGAGGCCCACTACACTTTGTATCTCTACTTAAACCCTAGCCGTCATAGCTCATATAAACCCTAGCTTATCAAGCCTATATATAGAGAGACATTTATATTCTATTGTAATCATCAAATATTCAATCAATAAACACTTTCAATGGCAACTCAGAGTAGAAAAAAATTACATAAAAGAAGCAATATGGTTCGTAGAAAAGTTGAAACCAGAATAAGACAAAGTAAGATCAACAAGAAGTTTAAAAAATATATAATATGATAGAAAAATAAATTAGATGTTGGGCAATAACAATTGAGTTTGCGCTCAACACCTTAACAAAAAAAACTTGAGGTATGTTTATTCCATTCGTTAAATTATGATTAACGAGTGAGTAAAGTTATATTCAAACAAAAACTGAATCAAAAGATTAAAAAAAAAAAGGGATAATAACAGTTGGCTACAACCAACTATGTCGCGTTTCAAATTTAATACCCCAACTTTCAGTTTTTCGAATAACATACCTCAAGTTTAAATAAGCGACACATAGTCCAACGTCTGTTAAATCTAACTGATTTGGTATGTCAAAAAGTCTAAAATGCCCTCAATGGTTTTGGTCTCCTAAACCAGTCTGATTGGTTCAATTGATATGATTATGAAATGACCATTTTGCCCTTGATTGAATACTCAATTTAACTAACTAATGGAGGGCAAAATTGACTTTTCAATTACACAAATAATAATTATATATATTATTATTATTAATTGATTATTAATATATAATATTAATAATAATCATTAATTAAACCTAATTAACACTAACTAAACCCTAATTAACACTAAACCTAAACCTAACCACCAGTCCACTCCCCACCGCCGCCACTCCGGCCGGCGACTCCGACCGGCAACCCCGACCGGCCGAAGCTCGGCGCAGGCGAGGCCGAACCTCGGCGCACCACTGCGAGCCCGAGACGATATGCGCGCGAGGAGATCTGTGCGCGAGGGAGGCGGAGGGTCACGGCGATCTGCTCGACCCAGATCTGGGTTGCGCCGTCTCCGCCAGAGGGACTTCGAACT